>JAVTVY010015913.1:0-63846 GCA_036873755.1 Hanleya hanleyi
TGTATTATACTAAATCTGTCCTGTTTTGTACCATATTTGTCCTGTATTATACAATATATGTTCTGTATTATACCAAATCTGTGCTGTATTATACAGTATCTGTCCTGTATTATACCAAATCTGCGCTGTATTATACCATATCTGTCCTGTATTGTACCATATATGTCCTGTATTATACAATATATGTTCTGTATTATACAATCGGATAGCCGTTGTCGTGAATAACAACAAGTTCAGCAATGTTCATACAGTTTATTATCCCCAATGTTACATCATACCCAGGCTGGGGGAGCCGCCCTGGGGCATGTTTAGTATGTTCACAGAAAAACAAATTGAAATATCAAACACCATGTTTTATTATTTAACGCACCGTCACATTAGGTACAAGTGTTTACTAAGCTCAAGTCAACGATCAGCATGTAGACATATAGAGTATGTACGGCATGTTATGGTATTCATCAGTGCACGGGTGACGCATTCAGCCGAGGGGGTCGGTCACCCTCTCCACTGGCCACTTGGTGTTGGGGCGTTGTTGTTGGGCCCATTCCAAGGGATCCACGGTGTCCAGTTTCTCCAGCATCGTCTCTAGCGACACCCGGTTAATGATGGTAAACGGTTGGTCAAATACCTGGATGTTACTGCTCGGGTAAAGTATCGGACTTGGACTGTCTCCTTATGCTGCAGCACACAACCAAACGCCAGATTCAATTTGAAGGCCGTAGTTTGGTCGTTGAAGATGGCTTCCACGTAGCTACGTAGACGGGCGAGGTCGGTCAGTCGGAAATTGTAGATATCTTGAATAGGGCGATGACGGTTGAAACATTGCCGTATCATGGACCAATGGCGCCGATAGATGTCACTCACTGGATGGGCGTCCTGTAAGAGATCGCTAGGAACATTTATGGGCTGGTCCAGAAAATGTTCGATGTTGTCAGGCGTATGACTCGAAACCGTAACGGTGGGGTCCGGCTGGATATCCAGGCTCTTCTGAACTGTGGGTATAGGCGGGCTCTCCGTCATCGCATCACCAGTGGCGTTCGTCTCCCCGGGCTCATCTTCACTGGGTCTGACCTTCCGCGGCTCCTCTTCAGTGGAAAGTTGTCGCCCAAACCGTAGAGTCGGGGCATGAATCAAACGCTGATGCGGTCTTTACTGACTGCGTCGTTTGAAGAGTTGACCACAATCCTTACATTGTTCCGTCGCGCCCTCGTGGAATGAGCGTTCGTGGCGCTGTAAAGGATCCTTCCGATTAAATGACCGTGCGCAGGTTATACAAGTATACCGTGCATCGTTGTGGGTGGAGGCCTCGTGGCGGTGCAAGTCGTGCAGACGAGTAAACTGCTTCTGGCAAGTTGTGCAAGTGAACATCTTGGTGGTTGACAGAGTGTCTGATGAAACGGCCAGGCCGCTTCCCTTTTATAGCACGCTAGCTGGTGATCTATTTTTAGCACCCTCAGTTCAACTATCCCCAAGTCGAGGGCCGAGATGTACTGGCGTACGACTGGGCCGCATTGCGCGCGTGTGTGTGTGTGTGTGTGGGTGTGTGTGTGTGTGTGGGCAGTGGATTTTACATCCGGGATCTTGTCAACATCCGGGTTTCCAAGTGGGTTTTCCCATCGTTCCTCCGTCTTCCATCCGGGTACTGTGGTTTTACATCCGTGTCCTCATCTTACATCCGTGTTTTTCATGAGCCGCATTGCGCGCGTGTGTGTGTTTGTGTTTGTGTCCATTCGTGCACAATGTAGAATTACGTTCTCTTCGAAAACTTCCTCTCATCGCATCAATATGCTCAGACCCATTCAATATAAACACAACCAAGAGACATCGACAACAACAGGCACATTGCGTAATGCACTTTTTATTATCCTCATACCATCACCACCACCACCACCTGGGGTTGACGCCGTCAACGATCAGCATGTAGACATATAGAGTATGTACGGCATGTTATGGTATTCATCAGTACATGAGTGACGCATTCAGCCGATGGGGGTGGTCGGTCAGCTTGCTAACGAAAAACGTGACATTGGTCACCCTCTCTACGACCCATTGTGTGTTGGGGCGTTGTTGTTGGGCCCATTCCAAGGGATCCACGGTGTCCAGTTACTCCAGCATCGCCTCTAGCGACGCCCGGTTAATGATGATAAACGGTTGGTCAAATACCCGGATGTTACTGCTCGGGTAAAAATATCGGGCTTGGTCTGTGTCCTTATGCTGCAGCACATAACCAAACGCCAGATTCAACTTGAAGGCCGTAGTTTGATCGTTGAAGATGGCTTCCACGTAGCTGCGTAGACGGGCGAGGTCGGTCAGTCGGAAATTGTAGATATCTTGAATAGGGCGATGATGGTAGAAACAGTGCCGGATCATGGGCCAATGGCGCTGATAGATGTCACTCACTGGATGGTCTTCCTGTAACAGATCGCTAGGAACATTTATGGGTTCGTCCACGAAGCCCTCCACGTTGTACAAAATCTGGCCCAAGGTCTTGTCGTCGGAATTTGACTGTTGAATTAGGGCGACATCATCATCGGCCCTCGTGCGATGGGTGGGAGTTCCCCCTGTCTCGATATTTGTGCCTACGGGCTCTTCTACCTGCAAACGTGGCTGCGGAACAGGGTGTCGTGTGCGTTGGTGTCGCAGTAACTGACTGGTCAGTTTGAAAAGCCGACCACATTCTTCGCATGGACGCTTGGGTACTTCATGGCGTGCACGTGTGTGGCGCTGTAAATGATCCGGGCGCTGAAACGACAGTCTACATATCGTACAGCTATACCGGGCGGTTCCTTCGTGCTTGGTAGCCTCATGGCGGCGCAAGTCGTGCAGACGAGTGAATGATTTCGAGCACGTAGTACAAGTGAACATCTTGGTGGTTGACAGAGTGTCTGATGAAACGGCCAGGCCGCTTCCCTTTTATAGCACGCTAGCTGGTGATCTATTTTTAGCACACTCTACCCCAAGTCGAGGATCGAGGCTGGTGTACTGGTGTACGACTGAGCCGCATTGCGCGCGCGCGTGTGTCTGTGTGTGTGTGTGTGTGTGGGCTGTGGATTTTACATCCGGGATCTTGTCAACATCCGGGTTTCCAAGTGGGTTTTTCCCGTCGTTCCTCCGTCTTCCATCCGAGTACTGTGGTTTTACATCCGGGTCCCCATCTTACAGCCGGATTTTGGACACCTGTTGACCTCAATAATTTGCATATGACCTCTGTGAGGTCACTTCCGCTACCGTTCAGGTGACCGGAACTGACCTTTCGCCCTTGCGCGCGCTGACAAAACAATACCGGATAAAAATTGCGAGCAGGGGCAAAGGTCAGTTCCGGTCGCCTGAACGGAAGCGGAAGTGACCTCACAGAGGTCATATGCAAATTATTGAGGTCAACAGGTGTCCAAAACCCGGGTGTAAGATGGGGACCCGGATGTAAAATCACAGTACCCGGATGGAAGACGGAGGAACGACGGGAAAAACCCACTTGGAAACCCGGATGTTGACAAGATCCCGGATGTAAAATCCACAGCCCACACATACACACACACACACACAGACACGCGCGCGCGCAATGCGGCTCAGTCGTACACCAGTACACCAGTCTCGATCCTCGACTTGGGGTAGAGTGTGCTAAAAATAGATCACCAGCTAGCGTGCTATAAAAGGGAAGCGGCCTGGCCGTTTCATCAGACACTCTGTCAACCACCAAGATGTTCACTTGTACTACGTGCTCGAAATCATTCACTCGTCTGCACGACTTGCGCCGCCATGAGGCTACCAAGCACGAAGGAACCGCCCGGTATAGCTGTACGATATGTACACTGTCGTTTCAGCGCCCGGATCATTTACAGCGCCACACACGTGCACGCCATGAAGTACCCAAGCGTCCATGCGAAGAATGTGGTCGGCTTTTCAAACTGACCAGTCAGTTACTGCGACACCAACGCACACGACACCCTGTTCCGCAGCCACGTTTGCAGGTAGAAGAGCCCGTAGGCACCAATATCGAGACAGGGGGAACTCCCACCCATCGCACGAGGGCCGATGATGATGTCGCCCTAATTCAACAGTCAAATTCCGACGACAAGACCTTGGGCCAGATTTTGTACGACGTGGAGGGCTTCGTGGACGAACCCATAAATGTTCCTAGCGATCTGTTACACGAAGACCATCCAGTGAGTGACATCTATTGGCGCCATTGGCCCATGATCCGGCACTGTTTCTACCGTCATCGACCTATTCAAGATATCTACAATTTCTGACTGACCGACCTCGCCCGTCTACGCAGCTACCTGGAAGCCATCTTCAACGATCAAACTACGGCCTTCAAGTTGAATCTGGCGTTTGGTTATGTGCTGCAGCATAAGGACACAGACCAAGCCCGATATTTTTACCCGAGCAGTAACATCCGGGTATTTGACCAACCGTTTACCATCATTAACCGGGTGTCGCTAGAGACGATGCTGGAGAAACTGGACACCGTGGATTCCTTGGAATGGGCCCAACAACAACGCCCCAACACCAAGTGAACAGTGGAGAGGGTGACCAATGTTACGTTTTTCGTTACCAAGCTGACCGACCCCCTCGGCTGAATGCGTCACCCGCGCACTGATGAATACCATAACATGCCGTACATACTCTATATGTCTACATGCTGATCGTTGACTTGAGCTCAGTAAAGACTTGTACCTAATGTGACGGTGCGTTAAATAATAAAACATGGTGTTTGATATTTCAATTTGTTTTGCTGTGAACATACTAAACATGCCCAGGGCGGCTTCCCCAGCCTGGGTACGATGTAACATTGGGGATAATAAACTGTATGAACATTGCTGAACTTGTTGTTATTCACGACAACGGCTATCCGATTGTATAATACAGAACATATATTGTATAATACAGGACATATATGGTACAATACAGGACAGATATGGTGTAATACAGCACAGATTTGGTATAATACAGGACATATACTGTATAATACAGCACAGATTTGGTATAATACAGAACATATATTGTATAATATAGCACAGATTTGGTATAATACAGGACAGATACTGTATAATACAGCACAGATTTGGTATAATATAGAACATATATTGTATAATACAGGAGAAATATGGTACAAAACAGCACAGATTTGGTATAATACAGGACAGATATTGTATAACACAGGACAGATATTGCATAATACAGCACAGATATGGTATAATTCAGGACAGATACGGTATAATACAGCACAGATATGGTATAATAGAGGGCAAATATTGTATAATACAGTACAGATTTGGTATAATACAGGACATATATGGTACAATACAGGACAGATATGGTATAATGCAGCACAGATATGGTATAATAGAGGAGAAATATTGTATAATACACAGCAGATATGGTATAATACAGGACATATATGGTACAATACAGGACAGATACTGTATAATACAGGACAGATTTGGTATAATACAGAACATATATTGCAGAATACTGGACAGATATTGTATAATACAGGAGAGATATTTAACAAATGTTGTATGAGGTTGAGGGCCGTATGACAGTTTATTGACTGGTCAGTCACCCATAAAAAGGTATATGGACCGAAGCGCAGCTGAGGTCCATATACCTTTTTGTGGGTGACTGACCAGTCAATAAACTGTCATATGGCCCTCAACCTCATACAATATTTGTTATATTATACACCGAATCTTTCACACTTGATTTCATCTCCATTATGAACAGTTCGGCACCTTTTACCGTACTATCATCACGATCATGGAAATAGGCATTCATGTAATAAACACTAGGCAATGTATCAAGGATATTTCACATTTAATGTAAATTTGAAATAATTTCCAGTTACAAGCAACTTTATATCAATCGTCCTTTAACTTTGTAACATTCTTCCACTCGAGGCAGATTTCAAAATGTGAAAGGACAAGTTTATATTTTAACAGCAAGGATAACATTGATAACAAGTGGCTATATTGCCATAATGAATCTATGAAATTTTAACAATAACTTTATAAGAACATTGAATCTGTTTAATATTCAATAACCATTCAAATATTAAATACCCAAAGCTTCAACATTATGAATAACAGTTCTTGGAATAGTTTCACAAGATGCCAACAAGTATGTCCGCCTGGCATATGTAACAGGTCACCACTCCAGCGAATAAGCTTGATATACATATATTGATGATATGGGGAGTTAATGACTGTTCAAGAATAGAATAATAGTGTTCATGTCTGCTAAAAAATTCAGACTAGGCGATGCATTCCCAATGATAAATCGTCCAGTACCAGCAGACGACATTTTGTTTACTCGCCACAACAGAGAAAATCGTAACGAAGGGAGTGAACTCGTGCTTAGCACGCGCTAGTCATATTCGTTCGGCCCGGAGCTCCGGTCCATATCGCGATATATGGCCCGGAGCGTTATTATGGAAAGAATGGGGAAATAACAAATGAGGTATAATATTGTATAATAGAGCACAGATATGGTATAACACACGACAGATATTGTATAATACAGCACAGATTTGGTATAATACAGCACAAATTTGGTATAATACAGGACAGATACTGTATAATACAGGGCAGATTTGGTATAATACAGGACATATATGGTATAATAGAGGACAAATATGGTACAATACAGGACAGATTTGGTATAATACAGGACAGATATTGTATAACGTAGGACAGGTATGGTATAATACAGGACATATATGGTATAATGCAGGACAGATGTGGTATAACACAACAAAGATATGGTATAATGCGTGACAGATATGGATAGTCCATCTCTACACCAAATACCTTCCTTCACTGCCCCAAAATGCCCACTTTCGCTACTACTCGTACTGATGACGTCACCGATGACGTCACAGATGATATGGACATCCCTCAAATCGGGATGTACACCCCGAGAGCTACAAGATAACACCTCCCACGACACAATCGGGCCAAGGATGGTACCTCTCTACCCCAAACACACCTCCACGCACCCCCAAAATGGCCACTTTACTTACTCCACCCAACTGCGCATGCGCAGATTGACGCGACCTGCACTTAAAAGCACGCCATTCTGACTCTACCCCACACAAGCTTCACTTTGACACATTGAACGACCCATTTGGACCCATAGTGGTCCATCTCTACCCCAAACACACCCCCCACATACCCCTCCCCCAAAATGCCTGCTTTCTATACTACGGCCGGACTGCGCATGCGCAGACTATTGAACACGGCCGAACCATTAGTCGATACATTAGAAACTCCACGAGAGCTTCAAAATAAGACCTCATACGACACCATAGGACCATTAGGGGCTCACCTAGACCCCAAAACGTTCACCCAGTATGGGCCTATACCCCCATTGCCAGTGTGGAGCTATATGGGCCTACCCAGGCCCCGGTGAACTTTTTCCAAAAATTTCATCGTTTCACTTCGAAACCCTTTCCATCGTGTTCTAAATGACGAGACGTGAAAAACAAATCCAAACAACCCATATCACAATGAACGTGTGTGAATTTCCCAGGTTGAACCTATACCCCCATATAGCCAGTATGGAGCTATATGGACCTACACAGGCCTCGGTGAACTTTTCGAAAAATTTCACCGTTTCGCTCGGGGACCCTTCCCATCGTGTTCTAAATGACGAGACGAGAAAAACAAATCCAAACAACCCATATCACAATGAACATGTGTGAATTTCCCAGGTTGAACCTATACCCCCATATAGCCAGTATGGGACTATATGGGCTATATGGTACTTTTCCAAAAATTTCACCGTTGCGCTCCGAGACCCTTCCCATCGTGTTCTAAATGACGAGACGTGAAAAACAGATCCAAGCAACCCATATCACAATGAACTTGTGTGAATTTTCCAGGTTGGACCTATACCCTCCATGGCCAGCCTATGGGCCTATATACAGACCTCGGTGACTTTTCCCAAAAATTGCACCGCTTCGCTCCGGGACCCCTCCCATTGTGTTTTTCTCGGCGAGACGAGAAAAACGAGACCCCACAACCCATAGTAACACCCACACAATTTTTTGTAGCCAGTATGGAGCTATACCCATACAGGCATTTTCCCTTATATTGTATAATACAGACCCCTATTGTAGGGGTAAAGTCCGTGTTCCGCTTTTTATATTTTCGGGGAAAAAAATTCCTAATTTTACATGCACCACCCCATTGACTTGATAGGCTGGCCCCGATAAGCCCGGGGACCGATATTAGCCCTTTTGGCTAGAGTTGATAGGGGTTTTCCCATGTACGAGTCCGTGTTCCGCTTTTTATATTTTCGGAAAGAAATCCTAATTTGACATGCACCCACCCCAATGACTTGATAGGCAGGCCCCGATAAGCCCGGGGACCGACATTAGCCCTTTTGTCTAGAGTTGATAGGGGTTTTCCCCTATTTTAGGGGTAAAGTCCGTGTTCCGCTTTTTATATTTTCGGGGACAAATCCTAATTTTACATGCACCCACCCCATTGACTTGATAGGCAGGCCCCGATAAGCCCGGGGACCGATATTAGCCCTTTTGGCTAGAGTTGATAGGGGTTTTCCCCTAGTTTAGGGGTAAAGTCCGTGTTCCGCTTTTTATAGTTTCGGGAAAAAATCCTAATTTTACATGCACCCACCCATGACTGAATGGCCCTCGAGGAGCGCTTCACTTTGACACCTCACTCGACCCATTCGGTCCACTAGGGACCCACCCCGGTCACAAAACGTCTATTCCCATACTCTTTTTAGGCATTCCCCGTATACATTAACATTGGAAGTCACTTGGTTGACATGGGACTACTTTCTGTCCGCGGAAGTGACGGCATCACCGCCAGACCGCGGAGGAATACAAAGGTTAAAGGTTGCCGGAACTACTTTTGACCTCCACGTGACCGCCACGTAACCGCCACCTGGCGCCACATGCGCCACAGAGGTCAAAGGCGTGCATGGGCGCTTCCTATACTTTAACCTGGAATCAAGGAGAACCAAGAGTTACCTCCCTGGAAAACAGGCCTTCTCCCGTCTTTTACCTACTACTAGCGTGCAAGATCTATGGCGCTACGTTTCGTAACTTGTGTCTAATTCCGCTTAACCCGGGGCTAGGGGCCGTATGAACCCATGTACTTCAAGATCCTCATGGTACTCATATGAACAGTCACAATCAAAGCGTGACTGAGATACATCGTTCTTTAGATGACGACTTTACAACGAATTATGGATTTAGAATACTGATCAGCGATACGGATTTGATATTTTCGGAACATCATGATGTCTTGCCGGCATCATTGAAAACTGTTGACCGCTTCTCTCTTGCAGGAAACAAGCCTATGTTTATGTATACTATGATTGTCTTTTTGAATTTGGTGCTAATACTGTTATATGGAATAAGGAATAGGTCTTTGAATCATGGACGCGGATATTCTCTAATGGGCGACGGCTGGATTATGAATGACGGACTAGACGCTTGTAATTCAAAGAGTTTGTCCGCCAGTTTTTTCTCCACATAAACTGGGGCTTCATCTAAATATACCGAGATCCCACGAAGGTGGCGTATTGCCTCAAAACGCCGTCCGTTCATTGGCCGATATTTTAAGCGGACAGTTTCAGCAATAACTGTACAGTCCCTATCTGCCTGCAGGGCCTGGCACAGAGTATACAGACCTGCATTATGGAGGATGAGCAATACCAGCAATACAATGTATTCATGGAAGCATTGCCATATGTCTTCCTCGGACAAATACTAGACAATATGGTCATCAAAGCAATGCTAGCTTTCATGTATATATTCATCGGATAAATGCCAACTGCTTTACCTTGAACCGCCTGTAGATCTCTTCCTTCAACAAGTCTATCTCTTATTCAACCACTGCCTTCTTGTCATAATTTTACAACCAATGCGAGCCGATCTCGAGTAGAACCAGATAATCTATATATTCGTCACAGTAACTAAATTGTTTCGAAGGATTTCTAGAAAAAGTTTGTTGGATTACATGCTCCATAAAGGAATTGCTGTTGATTTCCACACAACAGTATACCAAAGTTTATACAGATCCGTTTGTATCATAATTTGTCACAGCAAAATAGGGGCCTACATGTCCCGCGAAATACACGAGTTCATTTTAATACCTGGTGACAGGGCTATATGGACTATGAAAGTTAGGGCCATACATAGCCTAAATAACACCGAACAGATTTGCACGGCATATACAGGAAGTTTACACAAACACAATTCGATGGCTCTACAACAGCATCAGTTAAGTTGTAAGGAGGAAGTTTGAAATACATATAAACATGGGATAATATACATACATACAATACATTTGATGGAGTTAGTATGATAATCCAACTTTATATAGCTGGTATAATCAACAGGATCATGGAAGTGTTCATATTTATATGAATTTACATTCTTATCATGTTTGTTTTTTGGTTCAGCTTGAGAATGTCTGACTCGGATTTCATTTTAAGTAAAAATAAAGTCATATGGACGATTTGCTCTTTAAAAACGGCTTCGTCATATAAGCTAAAATTGGAATATTAACAGAACTAATGTTCCATTTGTGAAAGTGCATAGTTTATAACGAAATTATACGAGTTCAAAGACATTTTTTTAACTTTCTTAATTGTATTGTTGTTGTGTTTTTTTGGGGACAGCCACATGTGGTTCTCGAATGTCTTAAAAAGCTTTTCAGTTTATAGGCCGAATAGATAGCCAGACGCTAGTCTAATAATATTGGCATTGATCATGCATAGATTTATGATCGCAAATATATATTCACTGTATGGGGAAAAGGAAAATTTATGAAGCTATAAGAAGGAAATTAATAAAACTATGCGGTCGTGGCAAAATGCAATTACGGTTTAGTTTCATGTTTATGATTTTTCATGCTTTAATGCTTTTTTAAGTCGTATTTCAAATTAAAAAAAGTATAAAAAAGGAGAAATAGAACCTGGCATGACAATTCTCATTAAACTTGAACATATATATGTTGATATAGAACTTATGTTTTTATTAGTTTTTAGCTGTTACATTAGCAAAATATAGAGGAAAAAAATGTTTACCAGAAAATATTATATAAATGTCCAACACAACGCTTCACTTTATAAAAATGATATTTCAAGTAAAAAAATTTTGTGTCGAGATTATTATCAAAAGAGTTGAAAGAATATAGCTAGTGATTGATTCTTCAATTATATAGCTGCAGCAGCATGGAATCTCACTGATGGACTGACTGGCAATGGAGAATCAGCTGATAGCGAGCGTAATCCAGGACTGGTCAGTTTCGAAATCTAGATATCTTCTCTAAATTCTTACAAACACGCACTAATTCTATTAGCAAACCCTGATGTGAAGCATTTTCTTCAAAACAACACATTTTGTAGCAAAGTTTACCAGTAATACAATATTCAACGAACATTTGGGGATGGGGGGTGCTTTTTCGGTGATCAGTTAAGCAATTGAAACAAGTGAAGCATGTAAACAAACAGCCCGGAGACGTGGGTGAGAGTGTACGTAAAGCTGAAGGTAAAACACGACAGCATATATCGTCATTGGCTGATCTTTGTTGTTTTAGAAGATTTAATTTTCATTGGAGGAATTGAAAAACAGGAGCCTCGAAAAGATTTTATTGGACAAAAGACAGATACTAGATAATATTGTCAAGTGTCATTTCCCGCTCATGTTTGGGTTTTACGACAATTATATTAGCTACAGCTGGAGCGTACAGATAACACACCAACTGCCGAAGTAATTCCGATCGGAACTACGAGACTGAGTTTTGTGTGCACGTAGCTGTTCTTGCTTCGCATGTCCCCGGGAATGTCCGGAAATCAGCATGCGTTAATCTCGACAAGAACGGTAATCTCGACCAGAAAACAAACATGGATAGGTTTCCTGAAACCGAAGATCGTATATACCGACATGCAGTAAGCCAGTACAAATTCAGAAGTGTGTTGGGTTTCATGAAAGTGATTTGACGTGACTAGGATGCAGGAAAACAAAACAGAAATGTAAACATTTACAGGAGTTAATAAAACATTACCACGTGGGTTTACAGTTGTATGTCAAGAAACCACAGGCAGCAAGTGTTTTTTTCGAAATGTCAAGATACTATCAATCGAAATTTTATCACAAAATTTGGAACAAAATCTCTTGGATGTCATGTCAAATTTTCGATTTGCAATTTCATCAAAATCAGGGTCTAAAAACGCCCTCTCATGTCGAGTTTCTAGTGGCATCAAATTGGATAACTCCTACTGTCATATATGCATTTTCAATAAACCGAAAATGGACATGTAATAGGCATTTTTGAAAGAATACAGTAGCCAGAACGGAATTAGAATTGAAATGGACTGGTGTTCAGGATGGAAGCAAGGATATGCTGAAACTGTGAAAATTAAATAAAAAAAAATAAAAAAAAGAAAGATAAAAAAATGGCTTGGTGTAATGAAGATACTGAGATACACACTGAATATCTACTTCATAACTGTGACATGATGACAGGCACAGGGCAGATAAAACAGTTCACTCCAAAAACTGAACCATACCTCAAGGCATCTCAGCGTTGTTCGAATTCCAGGAGAGAGAGAGAGAGAGAGAGAGAGAGAGAATTAAGGTTTAATACATATAGTTCTAAGCGTCTAGTCCGTCATTCATAATTCAGCCGTCGTCCATTAAAGAATAGGTTAAGAATTAAGGTTTAATGTCGCGTTCAGCAATATTTCAGCTATATAGCGACGATCAAACAAATTCTAAGTATTCTAACAAAAACAAGTCAACAACCCAGCAATCCAGAAGTAATCAACACAACACATCAAAGGACATGCACATACATTAATACTTATGCAACAAACCGATTTCTCTCATATAACCTAAAATACTGTCTTCGTTCACCAGACTGAAAAGATCTTCTAAAGTAGCTGCTTGATAAAAAGAATCTCAGAATGTGTTTCACTGTGAGATCTTCGTAGCACGGAATACTCCTTGGGGCTGGTTCCTTTTTTAGTAAATGTTCATGAGTTAATGGGGTATGGCCGATTCTACATCGCCTGATCATGGCTTGATCGAAACGTTTCTGGTCGAATTCTAGGGGAAACTTATACACACACCACTGTACATGTAATATGTGCATCTCTGATACACAGAAATGTATAGATGTGGAAATTAGTTACCGTACATTGACTGTGTACACACTTAAAACTAAAGTGTTGAAACTTACTCGTAAAGTGTTGAAATAACCCTTTAAGTGTGTCCACAGGGACTGCTCTTTAAGTGTTGTCCCTGTACACACTTAAAGGGTTATTGCAGCACTTTACGAGTAATTTTCTACACTTTAGTTTTAGGCGTGTACCAGTGGAACACAAGTTGTGTACTTACTACTGGTTCTGTACAATAGAACACATCACTGTTCTCGCGAGGTGTACACAGCGACTGGGTGCACGTACGCAGGGAATGTGTATAGTAAAAACACATGCATCACTGTATATCTGTGAAAAGTACAAAGTATGTGTATCTCTGGTACACATACGGTGTAGATGTTCCGTTTTGTTACATTGACTGACCGGTGATACATGTACGATAATCTACCTTATACCGATACTGCATGGGTATTGATCATTGGAAGATACAGTGACCGAGCGGTTTAGATCGCTTGTATTTACTGCTGGCGATTTGGTGCCAAACTATGTGGTCGGGAGTTCGAACTCATCATCCAGCACTAGTGTTTTACCAAGAATCTAAAGTGTGAATCTTAAAAATAATTATGCAAAAAAAAATTCTTCACGTTCGACCATCCTTTTCCTTTCCGGCACACTAGCATGGCTCATTACTTTTTTTTATCCAGGGGTCCTAAAGCGAAACCTCTTACCTAAGTATATATTAGTAGCTAGTTTTTCTAAGACATCCGATCCATCATTTCATGCCATTACGGCTCGGATATAAGATGTCACGACCAAACATAATTTTTTATGTAGCTGTTTATGAAAACTTCATCCTGAACTACTATATAGGATCGATGAAGGAAACGAATATCAATTTAAGGTTTGCATGCATCACGACCCATCAAAATAATAAAGTAGACTCCAAAACTGCAATATGATATTTTTCTTAAAGTTTATATATTTTAAAAATATAAGCACGGAAAACAATTTGATGGTTAACTGCATAACAGTGGAATAAGATGATAACACAATGATTCCATTGCTATTTTGGTAGGCCTATACTTTGGTAGGCCTATACTTTGAAGCACATAGGCTATAAGGAATATTTTCTCTTGCAATAAAAATATGACACCTCAATCCAAAATTATATTTTCACACAACATACTGGAAAGTCTGACTATTCGAAATTACTTGATGCAAGAATGATTTTGATTTGAGGTGTCATATTTTTGTTACAATAGAACACCTTGCATATAAATACTTAGAATCTACCAAAATAGGCAAGGGAGCACATTTTGATAAATCATGATAAATCCATTATTATGCAATTCATTATAGCAATTCTTTCCGAGCAGATATTCATTTTGTAAACTTATATGATTGAGTATTATTTTGCCTATTCCGGATTTAAAAAAAAGAAAAAAAAAGAAAAAAAAAAAGGAATTGAAGGAAAACATTGGAGAAGTGTAGATTTTCTGGGTACAATGGTGAGAATATAGATGGTTGGCTTTTACCCTACAAAGGCATGAACATTACATGAACATTACAACCTTACACGAAATTTCGACACATATATTTAAGGACATGGTTGCAAAATCCGCCTTTTGTACATTATTGGGATAACATAGGTGACCCTATCTGTACAGTGACCCGTGATTTCAGCTGCTCAGCTTCTGATTCGTATACTTTTAATCTAGGAGAAAATTTTGAACTGGTGATAACTGTCCCCTACCCTCCCTGACATCTACACACAAGTTGGAAATTCTCTACTTTATTCGTTAGATCACACTCTGGGCAAAAAAGAACGCATGCCCTCTATCAAGATAGTTGGCAAGATGCATACTCCAAATGACCAACCAAGGGGTTTTACAACCTTTTCCAAGATTGTTGGCATGCATGATGATACAAAGTTTAGTGTTGGAAATATTTACAGCCGATCATTTTATGGAATATTCACGTGGCAATGGCGGTTATATATGAGCTTCGGCCGCGGTGACAAGGTCACTACTTATGCAGACAGTAGTCTGGGGATTTCCGTGACGTCATCAATTCTCGGACACACGTGTCTTGAGGAAGGGCGTCATCAAAGTATGTTGAATGCATTGCGAGGTAAAGCCTTTATCATGGTACAACACCTTTCGCAGAATGAAAACATCCAAGATGACGGTCATCACGACGTCCATCGTTTCTAAACATTGGAAAAATCCCATACGTGAGTATGACGTCGGTATAACAAACAAAATCTAATAGCCATATAACCCGGATGATTGCGATCGTGGCGTCATCTCCACTTGAAAGGGTGCATGAACAACTCGGACTTGAAAGAAATCTGTCTTCAAAAATCTGGAAAAAAACACGATTTTTTTGGTGTATTTCTTCGATCTGTCTCACGCTGTAGCGTACAGTGAGAGGAATCTCGGTGCCGTGGGTTGACTTTCGCTGGAAAATCATGATGCACATGCGCACTGAGCAGGGAGGCCTTGAGTGGACGTATTGGGGTCAAGGTGAGTCATCCCTGGTCAAAACAGGGACCAGTACAGGGTCTCATTTTGAAGCTCTCATGGTGTAGAGTCTGGCTGGTGTGGATGTACCGTTCCGTAAATCTGTACATGCGCAGTCGGGAAAGAGTAGTAAAAAGGGCGTTTGAGAGGACGTTTTTGAGGTCTAGGTGTCCCATCCGTGGTCTAAACGGCATGTGGGTCTCATTTGAAGCCCTTGTGGGGTAGACTCAGGCTGGCGTGTTTTTTATTCTATTTTATTGGAAATTACGTAAATCTATCTGTGCATGCATCGTCGGGAAACAATAGAAAAAGGGCGTTTGAGGTGGCAGGTTTGAGCTATCCGTGCTCCAAATGGACCGTGTGCGTTGTCATATTGGAGCGTAATGTAGACTGAGACTGGAGTGGTGATTTTGTCCGATTACGCCATTCTGCTCCGCGGCCGGGAATTGTGGAGAAAGAGAGCAGTTTCTGAAGTGCGCAGGGGCGAGTTTGAGGTAGAGGTGCAAATGTTTCGTGGGCTGTACCCCATTGAAGCTCTTATCGGGTAGTCAGAGAGGGGGTGATGCGTACATGCGCATTTGGGGAGTAGTAGAGAAACGACAGTTTCGGAGGTGCGCAGGAGCGCCTTTCCGGAGATGTGAACCATGTTCGGTCTGGCTACTTGGTAGAGCTACATGTGTGTGTGCGTGTGTGTGTGAGAGAGAGTGAGCGAGTGAGTGAGGTACGACTGAATGAGTGAGGTATGAATGAGTGAGTGAGTGAGTGAGAAACGAGTCAATGTGTGAGTCAGTGAGCGAGCTACGAACGAATGAGTGAGTGTTCATATACGGTCGCATTGGTATGACTTTGGAGTATATTCATCGAATACAGTGACCCCACGTGTAGTAGAGAAAGTGATAAATCGCTCGGATACGCACTCTAATGCTTGAAGAGTACACCACTATACACTAACCCAAGAAATCCCAACGCACATATAACTGGCAATGCATTCAATTGAAGCGATAAAGTTGACGAGGTCTCGCGACTAAAAAGCTACCATATGACTCCAAACGAAAGCTTCCCTTGGCACCTCACATTCATACAGTGGATTCTCGAACGTAGCCTTAGTAGCTCAGCCGCGCTTTTATTGCAGATGTTCATGTGGAGAATATGAAGTATCCACACGTCTCCTAGCACCGGCTTAAGCGGGATTAGATACGCTAGCTCGGGAAGTGACCTTATCACCACGGCGGAAGTGACAGCATCAGCGCTCAGGAATACAACCCGGTGTTAAAGGTCACTTCTGAAGTGCCGGAAATATAGAGGCTTTGACCTCCGGCCCAAAGAGGTCAATTCGGTTCAAGATAACTTTTATATACTAATTTCCTGAACTTGTCGAAATGGCGGATCGAACCAAATGACAATGGCGTGTCCGCTCTAGAACGGCTTGATACAGGGACACGAAGTACGGATATATGTCAGTGTCTGTATTGCTTATGTATTGTCCATATGTTGTCTGACGACTCAGAACAAAACGGGAGGAAACCCTGGAATTTCCTGTCGCTGATGGTTAAACGAGTGTTTAGTTCAGTAAACTAAACAGGGCGAACACACATTTCAAACGGGTACGTGGAACTGTCTAGACCCGTGATCATCGAGTGTAAATTTGGATGTGCCATTAAGAATTAAGTCATCAAGAAATAATAACCTGTAACGTTATAGCCTTGCCACGTACATGTATGTGCACTCTCAGCCTTGAATATTATGTTATAAATCTTACGAAGATGTGTCATATTCTGCACAGAGATATATAAAGATAGGCCTATCTATACTGGTTGAACTTTACTGTTACTGAGTTAATAAACCAAATATGGTAGCGGTAATATGACGAACCTCCTCTGGATTTTATCCGATCCGACAGAATCTGTCACTGATTTTCCCAAACTATAGATAGTTGTTGATGTGGAGCGGATATCATGTTCCCAGGTGTGAAAAGGAATAGGAACCAAACGTCGTGATATGACTGAAATAGTGTTGAAAGCGACGTTAAATCATATTCACTCACTCACTCTTACTTCAACCATGAAAACGATACTGTTAGCCAACTAGTATCCGGTACATAAAAGATATTTGCGATATACATTTTTTAAAATTTCAATCATACGTATTCAAGCCCAAAGGGTGGTTTTGAAACTGGGGAGTGGGAGTGGAGGGCGATTACCGTGATCTTTAGCTACAATAGCGCATGCAGGTGCATGTTGCAGCATATTTCCGACTTTTGAGAACTTTATTTTTTACACTGAAGTATAACATCGATTATTCATATAACATCGATTATTCATTCCTGGATCCGTCCTTTGGGGGCCGGGGGAGGGGAGACTTGGGTACGGACCTGGTATTGCAGAAGGCTAGCCGTATGTTGAGCTGTGTCTGTCATTCAACAAATCTGTGTTCTGTTAACAGTCACGGTGTCCCGCTATAGTGTTCAACCCACTATTGGAGTTGATAAGAGTGCATTGTGCTCCCTCGGACGAACTTAAATCAAGCAGTCTATATCATGGGCGTCGGTAGGATTTTTCATGGGGGGGGGGGGGGGGACCGACTATCATAGGACTTTAGGCGAGAGTCCAGGGGCCGCCTAGACTCCGGAAGCTCCGGGGACCTTGGATGCATTCTGAGCGATTTCCAACAATTAAATTAACACATCATTTGTCAAATATCAGTATTATATTTTTTTGTCTTTGTCATCTTGAAAACAATAAAATAATGTTTTGGGCTGATATACCAGTAGTATAGAAAACCATTTTAAAGTCATATTGACCTACTTATTTGTTCCCCCGGGGAGGATTTGAGGAGGTCAAGGTCACGTGGCGATCACGTGATCAAGGCACAAGAGACCAAAAACTACCTCCAACACAGAAGAGTTCCAATCTAGGGGGGAGGTAACTCCGGATCACTATAGTTCCGGCAAAGGGCCCATGGGCATGTATTCTTTCGCGGTGATGCGGTCTGGCGGTAATGCGGTCGCGGAAGAAAGCTTCCGCGGAGAAAAAGTAGTCCCCAGACTTCAAATACGCTGCATGGTCCGATTGGGTCGAGTGAGGTATCAGAGTGAAGCATTCGTGAAGGGGCATCCAGTCATGGATGGGTGCATGTAAAATTAGGATTTTTCCCGAAAATATAAAAAGCGGAACACGGACTTTACCCCTAAAATAGGGGAAAACACCTATCAACCCTAGACAAAAGGGCTAATATCGGTCCCCGGGCTTATTGGGACCTGCCTATCAAGTCAATGAGGTGGGTGCATGTAAAATTAGGATTTTCCCCCGAAAATATAAAAAGCGGAACACGGACTTTACCCCTAAAATAGGGGAAAACACCTATCAACCCTAGCCAAAAGGGCTAATATCGGTCCCCGGGCTTATTGGCACCTACCTATCAAGTCAATGGGGTGGGTGCATGTAAAATTAGGATTTTCCCCCGAAAATATAAAAAGGCGGAACACGGACTTTGCCCCTAAAATAGGGAAAATCCCTATCAACCCTAGCCAAAACGGCTAATATCGGTCCCCGGGCTTATCGGGGCCTGCCTATCAAGTCAGTGGGGTGGGTACATGTAAAATTAGGATTTTCCCCCGAAAATATAAAAAGCGGAACACGGACTTCACCCCTAAAATAGGGGAAAACTCCTATCAACTCTAGCCAAAAGGGCTAATATCGGTCCCGGGCTTATCGGGGCCTGCCTATCAAGTCAATGGGGTGGGTGCATGTAAAATTAAGATTTTTTTCCGAAAATATAAAAGGCGGAACACGGACTTTACCCCTAAAATAGGGGAAAACCCCTATCACCTCTAGCCAAACGGGCTAATATCGGTCCCCGGGCTTATCGGGGCCTGCCTATCAAGTCAATAGGGTGGGTGCATGTAAAATTAGGATTTTTTTCCGAAAATATAAAAAGCGGAACTCGGACTTTACCCCTACAATAGGGGTCTGTATTATACAATGGGTTGTGGGGTCTCGTTTTTCTCGTCTCACCAAGAAAAACACGATGGGAGGGGTCCCGGAGCGAAGCGGTGAAATTTTTGGAAAAAGTCACCGAGGTCTGTATATAGGCCTATAGGCTGGCTATGGGGGGTATAGGTCCAACCTAGAAAATCCACACACGTTCATTGTGATATGGGTTGTTTGGTCTTGTTTTTCACGTCTCGTCATTTAGAACACGATGGGAAGGGTCCCGGAGCGAAACGGTGAAATTTTTGGAAAAGTGCCATATAATTAATATAGCCCATATAGCTCCATACTGGCTATGGGAGGGATAGGTCCATCCTGGGAAATTCACACACGTTCATTGTGATATGGGTTGTTTGGTCTTGTTTTTCACGTCTCGTCATTCAGAACACGATGGGAAGGGTCCCGGAGCGAAACGGTGAAATTTTTGGAAAAGTACCATATAGCCCATATAGCTCCATACTGGCTATATGGTGGTATAGGTTCAATCTGGGAAATTCCCACACGTTCATTGTCATATGGGTTGTTTGGATTGGTTTTTCACGTCTCGTCATTTAGAACACGATGGGAAGGGTTTCGAAGCGAAACGGTGAAATTTTTGGAAAAGTACCGGTAGGTCTGTATATAGGCTCATATAGCTCCATGCTGGCTATATGGGGGTATAGGTTCAACCTGGGAAATTCACACACGTTCATTGTGATATGGGTTGTTTGGATTTGTTTTTCACGTCTCGTCATTCAGAACACGATGGGAAGGGTTCCGAAGCGAAACGGTGAAATTTTAGGAAAAAGTTCACTGAGGCCTGGGTAAGCCCATAGGCCTATACTGCATGGCTATGGGGTATAGGTTCATACGGGGTGGACGTTTTGGGGTCTAGGTGAGCCCCTAATGATCTTATGGTGTCGTATGAGGTATTATTTTGAAGCTCTCGTTGAGGAGCATCCGACTGGACTAATGGTTCGTCCGTTTTCAATAGTCTGCGCATGCGCAGTCTGGCCGTAGTATAGAAAGCAGGCATTTTGGGGGGGTATGTGGGGGTGTGTTTGGGGTAGAGATGGACCGCTATGGGTTCGAATGGGTCGTGGAAGGTGTCAAAGTGAAGCTTGTGTGGGGTAGAGTCAGAATGGCGTGTTTTTAAGTGCAAGTCGCGTCAATCTGCGCATGCGCAGTTGGTTGTAGTAAGTAAAGTGGTCATTTTGGTGCAGTACAGGAAGGTATTTGGGGTAGAGATGGACCATCCTTGGTCCGAATGCGTCCTGGAAGGTGTCATTTTGTAGCTCTCGGGGTGTAGATCCCGATTTGGGGGCTGTCTACAGCATCTGTGACGTCATCGGTGACGTCATCAGTACGAGTAGTAGCGAAAGTGGGCATTTTAGGAAAGTGCAGGAAGGTATTTGGGGTAGAGAGGGACCATCCTTGGTTCGATTGTATCGTGGGAGGTGTCATCTTGTAGCTTTCATGGTGTACATCCCCATTGAGGGATGTTCGTGTCATCTGTGACGTCATTGGTGACGTCATCAGTGCGAGTAGTAGCGAAAGTGGGCATTTTGGGGCAGTGAAGGAAGATATTTGGGGTAGAGATGGACCATCGTTGGTCCGAATGCGTCGTTGGAAGTGTCATCTTGTAGCCTTCGGGGTGCAGACCCCGATTTGATGGATGTCCACAGCATCAGTGACGTCATTGATGACGTCATCAGTAGGAGTAGTAGCGAAAGTGGGCATTTTGGGGCGGTGAAGAAAGGGATTTGGGGTAGGGATGGACCATCCTTGGTCCGAATGCGTCGTGGGGGTGTCATCTTGTAGCTCTCGGCGTGTAGACCACGATTTGAGAGATGTCCACAGCATCTGTGACGTCATCGGTGACGTCATCAGTACGAGTAGTAGCGAAAATGGGCATTTTAGGGGAGTGAAGGAAGGATTAGTAGTATAAAAGCGCATTTCGAGCCCTTTTGACCTAGCGGCACAAGCCCAATGAGAGTATGCGCGCGTGTGTGTGTGTGTGTGTGTGTGTGTGTGCGTGCATGTGCGTGTGTGTATTCGTGTGCGTCTGTATGTGTGTGTGTGTATGTGTGCGTGTGTGTGTGCGTGTGTGTGTGTGTGTATGTGTGTGTGCGTGTGTATGCCTGCGTGTGCGTGTGTGTGTATGCATGTGTATATGTGTCTGTGTATGTGCTTGCGAGTGTGTGTACGCGTGTGTGTATGCGTGTGTGTATGCGTGCGTGTGTATATGCGTCTGTGTATGCGTGTGTGTGCGTGTGCGTGTGTGTATGCATGTGTGCATGCATGTGTGTGTGGGGGGGGGTGTGTGCGGGTGTGCGTGTGTGTTTATGCAGCATGTGTGTGTAAACGTCTGTGGGTAGGTGTGTGTATGTCGCCGTGTGCCATGATACAGACAGATGAGAGGAACACCAGGGTGCCAGGAATTGACCTTTGACCCCTGCGCTCTAGCGCATATTGACCTTTGACCTCAGATATTTGCATATCACTTGACAGAGGTCAAAAGTCAATAAGTGCACTTGGAGCTCAGAGCTCGGAAGTGACATTTGCATATGACCTCTGTGAGGTCACTTTCGCTCCCGTTCACGTGACCGGAACTGACCTTTGACCCCTGCGCGCAATTTTTATCCGGTATTGTTAGCGCGCGCACACACACATACACACAGACATACATACACATGCATACACGCATACGCAGGCATACACACACGCACACACACACATACACACATACACAGAGACGCATACACACATACACATAGACTCATTCACACACGCACACACACACACACGCGTAAAGACACTCGCAAGCACACACACATACACAGACAGAGGCATACACACACATACACGCATACACGCACACGCACACACACACAAACAGGCCTACACACACGCAAGCACACACACACACACACACACGCACACACACGCATACACACACATGCACGCACACACACGCACATGCACGCACACCCGCACACATACACACACATGCATACACACACATACCTACACACATACACGCATGCACACACACACAGACACATACACAGACACAGACACACATGTACACAGACACACACACGCATACACGCACATGCACGCACACGCGCGCACACGCACACACAATATGACTGACTATTCACATGCAGGACATGAGAGCTTCTGGACCTGGGCCTGATAGAAGTCCGGGATGGTAGTACATTCGTGAACATCCGGGCACTTTTACATCCGGGACTTTTACATCCGGGTACATCCGGGTTCTTGTACATCCCTAACTGTAGAACATCCGGGTACTTCTATGTTGGCCTATAAGAGCCGGAATTTTTACGGCATTCATCATTTCCAGATCCACAGCCGATATGTTCTCTTGTACAACTTGCTCGAAGCGCTTTCATCGCCTGGACAGTTTGCGTTGTCACACACGTGCACGCCACGAAGTACCCATGCATACATGTGCGGATTGTGATATAGTCTTTAAGCATCCTAGTCAATTGAGATGTCACCGAAATGTCATACACGGATCACGCTCGCCACTCTCGAGACCGGATATTTTAGTTTCTATGGGAATGCATATGAGAATAGAAGAACCCATGGAGGTCGATTCGCGGCCGCAAATTGAAGAGCCGAAGGAGATTGATCTCAGTGTTGAATGAGAGAAGTAAGAGCTTCGAGCTTCAGTATCATGGATTGCCCGAAGACGTTCAGGTCACACTGAACGAAGATTAAACTTTCTGAAATGATGGCTTCTGATTGGTCGATAGGACGGTCACCTTGCCTCTTAACTATAAATACGGAAACACGCATGTTAGATGTACATTTCTCACAACCTGTACCAGACCCGATCAAATGGAAAAGCCAGCCAATTCCAAGGCAGACGAGCAATCGTTGAAGATTGACGAAAAGGTGCCGGTTCCCGCTCGACTCCGCAAAAGAGTTACAAAAAGATACCCGCCCATAACTATGGAAATGATTGATGATTTCTTCAGTGTGGGTTACAGCTCTACCAGGGGAGAGCCCGGAGATCTCCGCTACCATCGCCAGCAATGCCTGCCCTGCCTTGAAGGTGTACCCTTGGCCGGGTGTGATCTTTGCACGAGGAGAGAGGAGATTTTCCAGTGGTTGAAGTGAATTGAACATCCGGGCACTTTTACATCCGGGACTTTTACATCCGGGTTCTTGTACATCCGGGTTCTTGTACATCCGGGTTCTTGTCGCTGACGTCCGCGCCTACATCCGGGTACTTCTATGTTGGCCTATAAGAGCCAGAATTTTTACGGCATTCATCATTTCCAGATCCACAGCCGACATGTTATCTTGCACAACTTGCCAGAAGTCATTTAATCGCCCAGAAGATTTGCGACGACACGAATCCTCCATCCACAACGGTGCACGACATACTTGTATAACCTGCGCACGGTCATTTAATCGAGAAGATGCTTTACTGCGCCACGAACGCTCACTCCACGAGGGCGCGACGGAACACTGTAATGAATGTGGTCAACTCTTCAAACGACCCAGTCAGTTAAGACAGCACCAACGTTTGATTCATGGTCCATCACCACGGTATGAGCGACAACTTTCCACTAAAGAGGCACCCATGAGGGTCAGACGTAGTGAAGATGAGCCCGAGGAGACGAACGCCACTGGTGATGCGATCACGGAGAGCCCGCCTATACCCACAGTTCAGAAGAGCCTAGATATCCAGCCGGTCCCTAGCATTACTGTTCCCAGGCACACGCCTGACAACAACGAACATTTTCTGGAAGATGCGGTGGATGTTCCCAGCGATCTCTTACAGGACGCCCATCCAGTGCGTGACATCTATCGGCGCCATTGGCCCATGATACGGCACTGTTTCCACCGTCATCGCCCTATTCAAGATATCTACAATTTCCGTCTACGCAGCTACGCGGAAGCCATCTTCAATGACCAAGCTACGTCCTTCAAATTAAATCTGGCGTTTGGTTATGTACTGCAGCATAAGGAGACAGACCAAGTCCGATACTTTTACCCGAGCAGTAACATCCGGGTATTTGACCAACCGTTTACCATCATTAACCGGGCGTCGCTACAGCCCGTGCTGGACCAAGTGGACCAATTGGATGTCTTGGGATGGGCCTATGAACAGCGCCCCAACACCAAGTGGATAGTGGAGAGGGTCACCAATGTCACGTTTTTCGTGACCAAATTACGGAATCTTCCCATCGGATGAATGCATTCACCCATGCACTGATAGATACTCAGAATGCGCAAACAACTATCTGAGGATCTGTTGCCTCAGCGGTATCCTGGCCTGCCTGACGATGATTAGAACAAACGGTTCATGGCCGAAGATGGAACTTTCTGAAATGGTGACTTCTCATTGGACAAGAATACATCTAACGGACAGGAACGAATATGACAGATGCAAATGGTGGCCTCTGATTGGACAAGAGTCTTCTTGAGTTGTAAACATACCCAACGCGGCTCCCCCAGCGTGGGTATGATGTAATATTGGGGAAAATAAATTTTTTGAAAAAAACAACTTCTTGTTGTTGTTGTTCTCTCATGTGTCATCCTTGTTGTTGTTGTTGTTCTTCTCCGGTCTGTTAAGGCGTAACGACGGACGTCACTGCATTTCGAAGAATTAGTGACAATTCCATGGAATATCTAGAAAATCAGAGCTTCTGAGCTATTTCACCAGGGCGTTGAAGCATTGAGCTTGCTGTTGGCGGGCGTTGCTACAAGATGACACCTCACACGACGCATTCGGACCAAGGATGGTCCATCTCTACACCAAATACCTTCCTTCACTGCCCCAAAATATCCGCTTTCGCTACTACTCCTACTGATGACGTCACCAATGACGTCACAGATGACGTGAACATCCCTGAAATCGGAGTCTACACCCCGAGAGCTACAACATGACACCTCCCACGACGCATTCGGACCAAGGATGGTCCATCTCTACACCAAATACCATCCTCCACTGCCCCAAAATGCCCACTTTCGCTACTACTCGTACTGATGACGTCACCAATGACGTCACAGATGCTGTGGACAGCCCTCAAATCGTTGTCTACACCCCGAGAGCTGCAAGATGACACCTCCCAGGACGCATTCGGACCAAGGATAGTCCATCTCTACACCAAATACCTTCCTTCACTGCTCCAAAATGTCCACTTTCGCTACTACTCGTACTAATGACGTCACCGATGACGTGGACAGCCCTCAAATCGGGGTCTACACCCCGAGAGCTACAAAATGACACCTCCCAGGACGCATTCGGACCAAGGATGGCCCATCTCTACACCAAATACCTTCCTGCACTGCCCCAAAATGACCACTTTACTTACTACAACCAACTGCGATGCGCAGATTGACGCGACTTGCATTTAAAAATACGCCATTCTGACTCTACTCCACACAAGCTTCACTTTGACACCTTCCACGACCCATTCGGACACATAGCGGTCCATCTCTACCCCAAACACACACCCACATACCCCCCAAATGCCTGCTTTCTATACTACGGGCCAGACTGCGCATGCGCAGAATATTGAAAACGGACGAACTATTAGTCCAGTCGGATGCTCCTCCACGAGAGCTTCAAAATAAGACCTCATACGACACCATAGGATCATTAGGGGCTCACCTAGACCCCGACACGTCCACCCCGTATGGGCCTATACCCCATAGCCATGCAGTATAGGCCTATGGGCTTACCCACGCCTCGGTGAACTTTTTCCAAAAATTTCACCGTTTCGCTTCGAAATCCTTCCCATCGTGTTCTAAATGACGAGACGTGAAAAACAAATCCAAACAACCCATGTCACAATGAACGTATGTGAATTTCCCAGGTTGGACCTATACTCCCATATAGCCAGTATGGAGCTATATGGGCCTATCCTCACCTACCCGGTACTTTTCCAAAAATGTCACCGTTTCGCTTCGAAATCCTTCCCATCGTGTTCTAAATGACGAGACGTGAAAAACAAATCCAAACAACCCATATCACAATGAACGTGTGTGAATTTCCCAGGTTGAACCTATACCCCCATATAGCCAGTATATGGGACTATATGGGCTATATGGTACTTTTCCAAAAATTTCACCGTTGCGCTCCGAGACCCTTCCCATCGTGTTCTAAATGACGAGACTTGAAAAACAAATCCAAACAACCCATATCACAATGAACGTGTGTGAATTTCCCAGGTTGAACCTATACCCCCATATAGCCAGTATGGAGCTATATGAGCCTATATACAGACCTCGGTGACTTTTCCCAAAAATCCCAAAACCGATTCGCTCCGGGACCTCTCCCATTGTGTTTTTCTCGGCGAGACGAGAAAAACGAGACCCCACAACCCATAGTAACACCCATAAAATGTTTGACCACCCCTCCCCCCATATAGCCAGTATGGAGCTATACCCATACAGGCATTTCCCGGTATATTGTATATTGTACGAGTCCGTGTTCCGTTTTTTATTTTATTTTTTTTTTACCTCCACGTGACCGCCACGTGACCGCCACCTGCCGCCACAGAGGTCAAAGGCGTGCATGAGCGCTTCCTATACTTTAACCTGGGTTCCCCCTTAAATTTTACCCGGGGGAACAAAGAAGTAGGTCAATATGACTTTAATAGGGTTTTCTATACTACTTATACCTCGTAGGCTAACTGTGTTAAAATGATTAAAACTAAACGTCATGCATCTGATCCATATGTCATTTCATGACCTTGAGCATTAAACTTTCGCTGAAAATATCACAATAATATACTGTGTAGAATATCAAACTGTGTATCATGGACTATATCTCGTGGCCATGGTGAAATACTGACTAGAAAAATGAACCTGATCATTCTGGAAATTAAAACGTGGCCATGGTAAAATACTGACTAGAAAAAAAAAATGAAACTGATATATTCCGGAAATGAAATCTACGAATGTAGTATAGCCTTCAGCAAAGCTTACAAATATACAACATTCAGTTTATTACCCATTGTGCACTTCGCAAACGGTAGACCGAGGCGGCCGATGATTCATTATCAAATCCACACGCATCGAGCAGAACGAAAAAACACACGAGTTAGTATCAATGATTGATTGAATGATAACTTCGCCTGCTGTATCCGTCGAGGGTGGTGTCTCATGAACAGAGTTTTTTTTCTGGGGTTTTTTGGCGCGTCCAAGTGGGGGGTCGTTTGCACCTGACGACTCCCCCCCCCCCTAACGACGCACCTGTATATGATGTATTGTACTCGGATCAGCATATCTACGCTGCAAGCGCTTTACTCTATAGCATATATCGGGGACAGTTGCGCCACCGTGGCTTGGTTAGCAGTGGGTGTCTTCGTCGATGTTGATCTTGTTAATATTTTTGATTTTTTTAAAAATTATTTCCCACCTTTTCATATACAACAATTACCGTGGATATCATAAAAATGTGTTCTATACGACCTACACCGATCTACATACCCGTTCTCTATTATATTGAGAGATTGAAGCAGGACGTAAAACAGGCCGCAACAATAAAGTACCCAGACTGTAGACTGCAATATGGAGACTGAAGATGAAACCCATTTCCTAATTACATGTACAAAACTAGAGGGAAAAAGACAAGAACTCTTTAAAAAAATTATCGACTTGCACCCCTCTTTTCCAAACTGGTCTGCTGTTAAAAAAGCTGAATTTATTATAAACCCGAATGCAACTATGGCATTGCTCAGTGGAAAATATTGCCATATAATGACGGTAGAGAGATCAAAAGTACTCGCCACCACAACCTCTGCCAGAAAGACTAGAAAGAAACCATAGGTTTTGTCTATTGGCCCTATAACTGCACTCGAAGGTACAATAAGTTTTAAGGTACATGTGTGATTTTATCTAGCTTAATTTTACTCTTCTAAAATTAAAACTCAGACTTAATAACCGCTCCTCTGTCGGACATGTCGCTAATTAAGATCTGGGACAGTCTGTATCTTAAATCTGTCGCGCATGTCAGAATGGCGACCAACCCAGTCCAACTACAATGGGAGAATAGGTGCCTATCCGAGCAAGTAATAATCTTCGGTGATTGCTCATGGAGAGCAAGAACTTCGTCAGCCGCCTGGGTTGGATTTTTCTGCACCTCGTTCACTGCAGGAACAATCGGATAGGCACCTATTCGCCCGTTTAAGTTGGACTGTGATTGGTCGCCAGTCTGACATGCGCGACAAATTTGAGATAAAGACTGTCCCAGATCTTAATAAGCGACATGTCCGATTGAGAAATGGTTATTAAGTCTGAGCTTTAATCAGATTGACTCTTGAGTACTTCCATTGTTTTAATACCATATTGGGAAGATATTCCCCTTGGTCTTTGTATTTATACATTGATCGTAATAAATATCATATCATATCATATCATATCCTGTCTTTATAGATAAGTGTGTAGATCGGTGTATGTCGTACAGACTGCAATTTTGTGATATCCATTGCCATTGTGGTCTATGAAAAGTTGATGAACAATCATATTCTTGTGGAAAAGAAAATATATTATTAACAACAACATCGACGAAGACACGAACTGCTAACCAAACCACTCTGAGTTGATCCTCTGAGACAACGTAAACGGTATCTTTATGGTAGACAAGGGGCAATGCGGCCTGGGGGACATCTGCTCCTTAATCATCGGTCGAACAGTATTTCCCTGTATTGTCACATCGCAGGATGTTTATACCAGCACGATTAAAGGATGTCCTCATTCATTTCACAGAAGAGTCAATATATGATAATCCTAATGTCAACCTTTTTGAGTCATATTCATTCATTCATGCGTGTATAAATAAACACATATTTACAAAGATATACATAGAGTCACCGGTATATATGTATATTTGACTAAGCTGGTGTCATAATCGTTGCTCAAATCTCATGTTATTTCAAGTGTGAACAATTACATTTGACTAAACTGATCGAGAGAACAAATAGGGCATTGCGGAACAATGACAACAAATATATGCTTAATGAAAAGCATGCATAATAATGTAAACCATGGCTAAAATTTCAGGAAAACTGACCGAATTAACAACAGCTATCTGACTATTTGACAATCTGTGTTCGGAATGTTTATTTTTTATATAGAAAATCCGTGCTTTACGAAATGGCGTGCCTGTCTCACTCGTGGTCACAAAGCATGATGAATGAGGAATAGCTGTCACACCACATCCCGCAAATTCATAAATAATTATAATAGTGGCGTGATATTTTTTCTAGAAAAACAAAATGGCGTAACGTTGTATATTCTAATTTAAGAGTAGTTAGCCTTGATACGTTAAACATGTACTTAGTATTATCATTCAAACTGAATAATACATTATCATTCAAAATGAATAATACAAATATAAAGAAAGGCATATTGTGTATGTACATGAAATTACTTATTGCGCTAAAACCCTCTAAAACTCTAACGGTACATATAAATATACATGTAGGCCTATTATATAAATATAGATATATTTGTATCTATAGTAGGCTTTATGTGAGTATCACTCTCACAGGTGTTTCACAACCTGTGACCATGCATTCTGGGTCATCTACACGCGGTAAGACTGACCCTGGGAGCGTGCGTATCCATTTTCAGCCTATACTTTCGGTAACTATAAGAGGGATTTCTCCGAAATCAACACCACGTGATGTCGTCAGCCTAACAGCTAAACTCTACTAACGTAACCCCAACGTAACCCGTTTTCGAGTCATTTGCTGTCCTACTTATTCAAAGCATGGAGCTTACTACAGAGCTCTATATAGTAAGCTCCATGTTCAAAGTTACAGATCTACAACACCTCTTGGATGATACGGAGGTTATTCATATCTGTATCGTTTGTAAGCTCAGACAATATATGTTTCAGAAGTAGGATGAAATGCCTGTAATTTTATTTATCCGATTTCTCGAGTCTGTTCTCCGCCGGATGAAAACCGAACAGTATACGATAAAGTATCGGATATTGCTCCGCAATAATGGCGAAACACGATTCGCAAGCAATCTTATGGATGGCGAAGTGTACGCAAATGAACCCCAACCTAACCCGCCATTTCCGAGTCATGTGCTGTCCTACTTGTTCAAAATTACAGATCTACAACACCACTTGGACGATATGGGAAGTTATTCATATCTGTATCTTTTGTAAGCTCAGACAATATATGTTTCAGAAGTATAGGATGTAAAGCCTGTAATTTATCAGATTTCTTGAGTCTGTTCTCCGCCGGATGAAAACCGAACAATATATATATACGATAAATTATCGGATATCGCTCCGCAATAATGACGACACACGATTCGCAAGCCATTTTATGGATGGCGACGTGTACTCAAATGAGGTGTTTTACAACAAGACACGCTTCGCATTCATAACGATCTATGGTGATCCCCACTTAATAGCTTTCTTCACGGTCACATCATGATAACCTCTTCATCGATCTTCGCATCAAGGGAATCTTGACGTCAGTCATGTGATCTTCAAACCATAACGCAATATTTAAGAGCAGGTAATGGCAATCCTTGATCCGTCAAACGATCTTTTTTTTATTGATCATCCTCGTGGAATTCTCAAATCAATTCTTTGCTGTAACGAATTTCATACGAGAATCCTCATGCACACCAATACGATTTTCAAATCATGACGCGACCCCGCGCTACCATAACGATCTTTCCCGCGTAATAACGAAACACTGTTCACAAAATGTGTAATCTATATTCGGGACCACCGAGCGGAAATCTACGAAGGGGATCGATATTGCCACCAGAGATCCCCAAGAAGTTGCGAATGAGTTATCAATCAATAGATGGATACATCGGATAGTTTAGTACTATTACAGGGAGATACACGCAGCTTAGCGCTATCATTTGATGGATACAGTTAATGGTGACTGGCCGGAAGAAAATACGCAGAACTCTGCAAACGCGAGAAACTGGTGAACTATTTCTTCACAATCAACTGTGAAACGAAGCAGTATGAGTGGTCTCCCTTGGTCCTACGTTCACCTGTCGTTTATTAATAAAGGGCAAACCAACTCATAATTATTTTAGTTTTTGAGTTAAGATGGATAGTTTCTTGGCTAACTTCCTCCATTGTTGTTGTATTTAGTAGATCACTAATCACTTCAAATAATTTCCTACGAAGTAGGCTCTCATTTGCAAATTGTCCGGTAATGAGTGAATCAGTGAGTGAGTCAGTCAGTCAGTCCATCCATGGAGCTAGCTCCATCCATGGAGCTAGCTCCATGGTCCATCCGAATCCTTTCGTCGGCAAAATAAAAGAACCGTTGACATTAGAACCTTGGTTTTTGGCACGAAGGTGCATTAGGGGACTGTTACCAGCAAGTTCTGAGCTGATCTACATTTGATGAAAATTTCTGCTGATTTTTCAGTTCGCGTCGGAGTCCTAATGCCTATCCTACTTCGTAGGTCCTGTGACGTTAGTCACACTGCCATGTGAAACAGTCGCTGTTATTTTTGTTATAATCCCACTGATACTACCACGATTTATCGTCATGAGTATATAAAGTATATAAGGGAGTCAAATTGTCTACATTTATAATGTGATTACACCATTCAATTGTTGAAGTTGAAATTTTTAATTGGATATTGACTGTTGATCAAGTTAGAAGTGGAGAAAAAAGTTCTATGGAGCGATGATGTAAGAGCTAGGTAGCTTCTCTGTCAAAATAGTGACATAGCTTTCATCAATTTCCATACAAAGCTACTGCCCAACGATTATAGCTTTGCCATTTTGGGCGCCAAAACGACAACCTCTTTCTGCCAGTCGACTGACCATGCGCTCATTCAGTTCTGCAGGGCGTTCTGTAGGGCGAAAAAACGCCCTGCCATTCTCCACACAGTGGGTCTTCATCAATACAATACAATACAATACAATACAATATGTTTATTGCACGACTCGTAAAATGGTACAAGTATGGCAAACAAAACAATATAATTATACAATGGTACTATAGCAACGTAGTAATTATTAGTTAGTATGGTTTGAACCAACAGTGTGGGTTAGTAGTAATTCTAGGACATAACATAGGAGTTGCCAGTGTGTTGATGTATAAACTCTAATTAAGAAGTGTCCAGCTGATTTTTTGATGGAGGGTTAAGGCTGAGCCTTGACTGGTACATTTGGTGTACCAGTCTTGCTATTTTTGAAGCATTGTCTCTGTGGGGATTTAATATAGATTTAACTTTTATAATTTCCGAATGGGGTGGGAGTCGGTTACTGTGGATAATTTGGTTTATATAATCTCTGTGTTTGTTATGTCGAAGACAGTATAGCAAGAAGTGTACTTCATCTTCTACTACATTTTGGGTACAGTAGCGACAGATCCGGTCACATCTTGGGATGTTTTTATACCTACCGGTCTCTATTTCGAGTTTGTGACAGCTGATTCGTAGTTTTGTTATTGTTCGTCTATGATCCGGGTTTTGTATATTTTCTAGGTAATCCTGCAATTTGTATTCTTCATATATGGTTGAGAGGAGAGTCAGTTTACCAGATTGGGTGTGCTCTTGAACTTTTTTGAGGAAATAGTTTTCGTAGTCTTGCTCCAGCTGCAATTTTATTTGATTGTAGTATCTATTCTTCTGAAACTTAGTCATGTTTTTTATATCACCAGTTGCCAAGTTCGCCGCATTCTTGAACTTGGCAACTGTTGTTTTCCAGTTCTGGTTACCAGAGGCATAAGCATCTTTAAGAAGTTTATTTTGTGTGTTTTGGAGTCGGTCGTCGTATTTCAGAGTAGCCATGAGGATGTCGAAGTGAAGGGGGAAAAGTCCAAGTTCTGCTCGGCATGCAAGGGAATGTGCCCGACGAGAAGTTCCGAGGGCCATTTTACAAAATTTTAGTTGAATTGGTTCTGAATGTGTTTTATTTAGTTTTTCAATGCTAATCCAGAAATTTTGTGTGTTCTTGAGCAGTTTTTCCTCTAATCCCCATATTTCACAGTTATATAATAGAATAGGCTTAATTAAGGTCTGGAAGAGTTTAACTTGGATGTTTATTGGGAGTTCACTATTATTAGATACTTTCCGTATTTTATATTATGCCTTCTGAGCTCTTTGCTTCAAGTCAAGTGCAGTGTCTGTGAACTGGCCTTTGTCGTTCAAAGTAGTCCCCAGGTATCGGTAGGATTGGACTATTTGTAGTGTTGTATCACCTATCTGAAAAACAGGAGACGAGTTCTTCTTCCGTTTTCGCTGTTGTAGAATCATTACTTTAGTTTTATCAGTATTTACGTTGAGATGCCAGGTGCTACAGTATAGTTTTAGTTGATTAAGGCTATTTTGCAAACCACCCTCAGATTTCGACATTATTACCAAATCATCTGCATACATTAGGTGTGATATAGCTTCTTTATGTAATAAGGGCGAGTCATTTTCGGTGTGGTTGAACTGGAGGTCATGAACGAATACGTTAAAGAGGGTAGGACTGAGGTTGTCTCCCTGGCGGACTCCCACCAAGCTTTCTAACTTAGGCGAGAGCGAGTTGTTTTGCTTAACTTGAAGTACTGTTTTTGTATGCATGTCTTTAATGAGTTTGTAGAATTTTCCACTAACTCCTATTCGAAGGAGCTTCAAGAACAAACCGTCATGCCAAACCGAGTCGAATGCTTGCTTAAAGTCGACAAAACAGAAGAATAATTTTTTCTTTTTCTTAACATAATTATCTATAAGAGTAGAAATAATGTAAAGATTGTCTGTTGTTCGACGATCTGGATCTACATGTAGCCTTTTGATGGAGTGCGAGATTATCCGAACTGGTCTGTATCGCAACAACTTGAATCAACCAGAATTAATCAACTGTAGCTTATTTGGGGGATTCGGCAGACAAAAGAAAACAAACAATCGGTGACTACCGGTCATTAAATAAGTGTATATCTCTTTACAACAACAACAACAACAACAACAACAACACTACCTCAAAGCTAACGGTCGGTTTTTGACAACAAATCAGCAATAATTTGTTTTTCGAAATCAATTAATGCTCACGCACATTCACATCTGTAAAATTAAATATCTCAGTATTTAGTATGCTGATAAGGACTGGCTGGCTGGTAAGATTCAGGTTTTATGGAATTATGTTTTGGTACAAGGCAATATGTAAAGTGAATGCGGGCAGGGTCGATACGACTGCCAGCAGAGGAGATAACCTTGTTTACAGGTCACAAACCACCAAATATTCGCCTTACTTAATATGTAGTAAATTGGCCGAGCACATCTTGAGAAAACTATATTCCCTAATATTCGCCGCCAAAAATGACCCACCACACCAGGTAGCCTTGCCTTGCCGCTCAAACATATGGAAAATTCAGCATACATTCCCCACCATTTTTTCGAGATGAGACCGCCAGAAATAAGGTCATGCAGCCCGACACCATTACGGCAAATTTCGGAGATGCCAATCAAACTGGCCCAGATTAAAATTTGAAAAGGTGGTTTTGATATATTTCAGAGTCAAATATTATATAAACATTTTAAAATACGTCACAGACCATTTCTGGCCCAGTCAGGTATAATGGCCAATCAATGTTCGCCGGAAGTCAAGTCCTGATAATAATCTTGGACCCACTCACGTCAATGGAGGTTTGTGACCTGGAGGTTACGGAAACCGTTTTGGCACTCTCCGCACAGGGCTATTCTGAAGAACGACTGCGCGGGGAGCGGCCTAAACCTACGAGAATTCCTGAAGTGCTTTGCTAATTATTCCTAAATCAGACAGCAATATTGGGCCTAATTCACCGCAGTCTAGTTAAGCATGTTTTGCAAACTGCCGTACGGAGCCATAGGCCTAAATGAGCCCATAATTAGTTAACGAAATGCACTGCGCCTTGTTAAATGAGGAGATTAATATGGATGCCTGATGCGGTCATCTCGTGTTTTCGCATTTTCACATCGATATTAGTAACGCGAAAACATGAAAACGCGAAAACGAAGAACGTTTTGGCGTTTTCACGTCGCGTTTCGCGTTGTCAGGTTTTGCCGTTTTCCCGTTTTCATGTTGTCGCGTTTTCGCGTTACTATTATCGATGCGAAAATGCGAAAACACATGAAGGTCGCATCCGGCTTTCATAGATTAGTCCTGCTTGGAAATTGGGCTTCCACTTACGTGAGAGTCGTGATCTAACTATCAAGAAGGTATGAATCTCTGTTGAGGATGAGATCAGATCCAGTTAGAGAATCGGTTTCTGGGTCTGTTTTTATTCAGATTGCAGGGAAGTGTTTCCCATTTTGCACAAAGTTCTGGAGATATGGCTACAATCATCCTGATAACAGGGATTCAACACCCCTGATCGCAGTCGAATGCACTAGCTCAGTTTCGAAGAATATAAGACAGCTATTCGGTGTGGTCTCCGGAGTTCAATGAAACAGTATATTGGCGAAGCTGACGTTTCGATTGGTCAATTCTCGATTTGAAAAGGGAACATTCCAAACAATACAGCGATGTAGGGAGAAAGGCTACTGAGTGACAAAGCGCAGATTCATTATTTTATTTGCTAACTAGCCTGAAATACCTTAGGCATATCTAGAACAATTAATTGGAACACGGCGCTTTGATTTGCGTTCAGATAAACAGTCGACATATGATCGCCTGACAAGCTAGTTAGTGATAGGATCCATTGTATCACACACCATATACGCATGGACTATATTTACGCAAAACACAAACAAAAATCAATAACATAAACTCGCTATCACTCAAACCAGTGTAGGTTGTTGATGAACAGATTTTCGGAGATATTTTTGTTATTGAATAATGAGGTTATTAAAGTGACAGAAAAAAGGTTGTATTGGTTTGTATTAATCTCTACGCCGAGAGCGTGTTAACGATAATGTCAATTGCGGACAGGGCTTGTAGGCCAGACGACAGTCGTTCAGCTGACCTACGCTGTTCGGATTTTGGGCTACAACCTGGTATCTTAGCAACTGCAGGGTGCTGGTAGGACCTATTAGCACATTTGTTTAACACCATATCCACACCTCCACCATATTAACAGGACTAATATCGGACGACTTTTGTCTTTTGAGTTAGACGACACCATATGTCTAGAGGATAAAATGTTGAAGAAATAGGCCTACATGGGATCCGTTGATTAATACTGTTATTCATTCTGGGAAGGAGTGACTGGTGTCATATGTATTTAAATTCTTTTTGGAAAATTTGATAAAGAAAAATATGCATGAAACCTAGAGCATAGCTTTCTGTCGGTTAGCCTTATGCTGAGGTGGAATTCTGAATTTCTGTGCCGCTGGTTCGGAATAAAGCCACCCTTCGTGTGTTCATTTTCCAGAAAAATATGACAGGACCATTAAGTCTTTGCAGTAAGTTAGGTCGCGAAATAGCGGAAATATAGTTTTCTGGAGATGTGCGGGTCCAATTTATTACATAATAAGTAAAGAATGTTGATGGTGTCTCCAATCCCAGCCCCTAAATACGAGGTATAAAGGGACGCTATTCTGTTAAGAATACGCCATTTGTGGGATGATGTCTCTGAGAGTAATTTCCCTTGAATGTGATCTGCTGTTTCAACCGATTTAATGCTTAGCTGTATCGGATCACCAAAGCAGTGTGGTTCTCCGTTCTCGTCATCAAAACTGTTTCCCGGTGTGAAAGTCGTGTAGACCAGAGAGCGGGAAAACATGTCAAGAATATATATAACGGTCAGTACACAGGTTGACCAGCCTGTATACAAAAGGGCAGTGCGAAAATCTTTACAATATCGGTCAGCGCAGCAGGAAAGTGTCCCCTCCCCATATATTTTCGCTACCCCTACAGCTAGAGGGCTGAAACTTTTTTTTTGGTAAGCCCTGGACACACCACTGGGCATTTATTACAGTATTTGTGCCATGATTTTACATGGACTCACCCTTACAATCACCCACATGGCGAGGGCTAACAGGGTTAAAAAAAACACAAAAATACACACAAAAATAGAAGCAGAAAAAAAGAAAAATAAAAAAATTACAGACACACAAGACAGTTTTCTACGTTAACTGTACGTATCAGAGACAGGCGATAGTAAGATGTTACTCACGAAGACAACTACAATTTAGCAATCATATTCTGAATTACCTTGTTATATGAACAGCTTTTATGAGAGAGCTTTGTCAGAACCTTAGCACGGAATTTAACTATATTCTTCAGGGCAATCAGGCTGGGCTGCTTACCGGCGTAACGGCTACAATATGGATAGTATTTTGTCTGGAGAACAACATAATACACAGCCATTGTATAGCAACCTAGGGCATTCAGAATTTCACCACCACCTACGACATCTCTAAGGCTGTCAATACTAAATATAACATTGAAACCATTGTTAATCCATTCCAGGAATGACTTCCAAAATAACAAAGTTTGTGGACAGTCCAACATGGCATGCTTTATACTATCCTCTTCATTACAAAACAGACATTGAGGAGACGGTTTCACCTTTATGCGAAATAAGTACTCATTACATGGGTATATATTGTGCAATATTTTAAATTCCATCTCTCTTATTTTATTGTCAAGAGGTAGTTTATTATAGATAACCTTCAAATAACTGGTCAGTGATCCGTTTGTTCATTTCCACACAAATTATTTTGCAAAATGTTGTAAAAATATCTGGCCTTGACAGGAACACTGTCCAAGATTGTGCCATTTATTGGGACGGAAGAGCGAAAGTCCCTGCTCGGACAGGGGTTTTTCTCATTGAACAAATTAGAGCGCTTTATACAATTAATGACAATATTGTAGATTGTGTTACTTAATGTTAGATTATATTTCCTATTGAGTTCATCTTTATTGAACAAGCAGCCATCTTTACCAACCAAATCTCTAACAAATATTATGCCCGCTTCATACCATTCTCTGATGAAAAGGCAGAGTCTGTTTCTAGAGAACATTTGTTATTCCAAATGATCTGATCGAATAAATCTATGTCTACATTTTGTAACTCACTCCAGAACTTCAAGATATCCGCGTAGAATTGTGGGACTTTGATGTCAAGGTATCTAACATCATAATTACATCTTAAAATGAAATGTAATCCCCCAATTTTATTAAACAACTCGTCACTATATATCTTCCAGAAATGATTTGGTGCTGTGGATGAAAATACCGAGCTAACCAGACTAATTTAAGTGCCTTGTTCATAAGCTCGAAGTCAAGAACTTGAAGACCGCCACGCAAATGATCCAGCATAACTTTTTTAACGTGCTACCTTTTCTGATTTGCTCTTCCAGATAAAACTGTATATTTCTTTATTTATCTGTTTTACAGCCTTGGAGGGAATATGAAGATTACTGGCCATATATATATGAGTCTAGAGAGGCCTTCTGTTTTAGATAATAATACTCTTCCATACCACACTATATCTTTGGGTCAAGCACTAAAAGAAAATCTAAAAAAAAAATCCAAGATGGCCACCATGATTACGTCACAGTGACGTCATTTACAAAAGGCATTTTTGGAACGATTTTTCGGTCAGATTTTTGGAATTTTTTATTCATGTTTTTTAGCCCACCATCACCAGATGGTGGGCTGCTCAAATCACTTTTCGTCCGTGGTCCGTCGTCCGTCCGTCGTCCGTCCGTCGGGGCGTCCGTAAACAATTCTTGTTACCGCGATTTCTCAGGAACTACTTCATGGATCTTTCTCAAATTTGGTACACAGGTTCCCCTTGGAGTCTAGTTGTGCAAGATACCTTTTTTGGTCCGATTCGAAAATCCAATATGGCCACAAGGCGGCCATCTTGGATTTCCCCATGAAACTTTGTTACCGCGATTTCTCAGGAACTACTTCATGGATCTTTCTCAAATTTGGTACACGGGTTCCCCTTGGGGTCTAGTTGTGCAAGATACCTTTTTTGGTCCGATTCGAAAATCCTATATGGCCACAAGGCGGCCATCTTGGATTTCCCCATGAAACTTTGTTATCGCGATTTCTCAGGAACTACTGCATGGATCTTTCTCAAATTTGGTACACAGGTTCCCCTTGGGGTCTAGTTGTGCAAGATACCTTTTCTGGTCCGATTTGAACATCCAATATGGTCACCAGGCAGCCATCTTGGATTTCCCGATGAAACTTTGTTATCGTGAATTCTCTGGAAGTACTGCATGGATCTTTCTCAAATTTGGTACACAGGTTCCCCTTGGAGTCTAGTTGTGCAAGATACCTTTTCTGGTCCGATTCGAAAATCCAATATGGCCACCAGGCAGCCATCTTGGATTTCCCCATGAAACATAGTTATCGTCATTTCTCAGGAAGTAATACATGGATCTTTCTCAAATTTGGTACACAGTTTTCCCTTGGGGTCTAGTTGTGCAAGACATCTTTTCTGGTCTGATTCGAAAATCCAATATGGCCTCCAGGCGGCCATCTTGGATTGCCCCACGAAACTTTGTTATCGTGATTCCTCAGGAAGTACCTCATGGATCTTTCTCAAATTTGGTACATAGGTTCCCCTTGGGGTCTAGTTGTGCATGATACCTTTTTCGGTCCGATTCGAAAATCCAATATAGCCACCAGGCGGCCATTTTGGATTTCCCCATGAAATTTTATCGTGATTTCTCAGCAAGTGCTGCATAGATCTTTCTCAAATTTGGTATACAGGTTCCCTTTGTGGTTCAGTTGTGCAAGATACCTTTTTGGTCCAATTCGAAAATCCAAGTTACGCTTCAAATTAATACTGTATTCCCGAGTTGTGACATTGCATCACAAGAGTCGGCTTATCAAACGATGGGGCATATTCTATATATTGACTATAGAGAATATCAAATGATTCCGAATTAAAATGTATTTCTTCAAATTTTAAATCAGTTTACTTTAGTCCATGCCGTTGCAAGTGAACTGCCCCACCGTTTTATCTGCCGAAGGGACGTCACTCTTGTGAAACAACGTCACAACTCGACAACTGTAGACTACAGCGGGTTTCGATCCAAAGGAGATAATCAGGGCTCATGCCAAAGTTTCAAAGAGATTAGTCTTCGCTTCCAGTACCCAATGATGACACGTGCACAAAACAAAAACAAAATACTACAAAACGAAGACGAAGGATCGTCCGGACATTCACTTTCAGACTAACTTTGCTCATTTCACTTGTACTATAACAACCGACATCAAGTACAGTTTCTAGAAATCTTGAAACTCCTGAACCTTAGATAGATAATATCTTGGTGTTTTCCAGTGTCCCTTTTTCGATCTTTTTCGCTCAAATTCGAAATTCTGCAAACAAAATTACAAATCAATCGTTTGTTCTTAGTAACAATGGACAAAAAGATTCTCTTGTCATTAGATTACAATTATCAGACAATGGTGGGCGCCAAGATCCTTCAGGATCTCTCGTTTCTTTTAAAATTGCATGATAAATTAGCACATAATAATCTGATATGACGTAAAATAGGTTTTACCAATTTTTCATGCAGAAAAGCCCAAATTTTGAAGAAATCTGACGAAAATATCACTTTTCTGGTACCGCCATTTGAATTTACCCATGATCCTCTGCTCGGGTGGTCATGCAAATAGGCTCACAATGACCCCAATATGATAATCTACTAAGTCACCGATTCTCGGCTCTCCATTTTTTTGTCGTTCTTTTTTGCTTTTCTGAGTCAGACAAGTGCATGCGTGAAGTACAGAGTTTGTTTTATGATGTGTTGATGAATGATTTAATTAATAAAATTTTAGAATCACAAGAATGATGCAAAGCAAAATGAGCGGGGGGGGGGGGAATCAAACTGGCGTCTCTGACATGACTGAAAATTCAAAAGAGAAAAAATAGAACACCTCATCTACTTTATGCAGTTTGTCTGACTCAAGGCAAAATTGGAGAGACATAGCAAACTGACCTAGCCGACATGACTATCTTGGGAGAAGACAATATACCCACGGAGGAATATTACTAAATATGGCTCATCTCTCTCTAAGCAAAACTGTAGAGAAAACCGAACTGGCGTACCCAACATGATTAAAAATTCTAAGGAGAGAAAATTAGAAATAACATCCATTACCTAAGGGGGACAACTCAATGAGGCGTATACTTCACGGAGAAAATATGATAATAAAACCAAACTGACCTGTACCCATATATCGGGTATTCAAAAAGGGAAAATGAAAAATCAAACTGGCGTATCTGACATGACCAATATTCAAGAGGGAATATTGGGAACTTACATTCTATCTATTCAAGGGAATCTACTCAATATGGCTTGTCTGTCTCAATGTAAAACACGATGGGAAGGGTCTCGAAGTTAAGTGGTGAAATTTTGTTGAAAAGTTCAGGTACCGGGTAGGTCTGTATATAGGCTCATAGGCCTACTGGCTCAGTGCATAGGTCCATACTGGGTGGACGTTTTGGGGTCTAGGTGAGCCCCTAGTGGTCTGATGGTGTCGTATGAGGTCAACAACCTCCAATGGCAATACAAGGAGAAGAACACCAGTAAGCCAGACGAGACTGACAGACGCAGAGATACGTTTGGAAAAAGAAAAAGAGTTAACGCAAGAAAGATGGACGGTTTTCAATATTCTGCGCATGCGCAATCTGGCCGTAGTATAGAAAGCAGGCATTTTGGAGAGTGGTAGCTCATGGGGCACCGAAGCATCTATGCGAGGAATGTGGTTGGCTTTTCAAACTGACCAGTCAGTTGCTGCGACACCAACGCACAGGACACCCTGTTCCGCAGCCACGTTTGCTGGTAGTGGAGCCCGTGGGCCAGATTTTGCACGACGTGGAGAGCAAAGTACACTTCGCGGACGAACCCATAAATGTTCCTAGCGATCTGTTACACGAAAACCATCCAGTGAGTGACATCTATCGGCGCCATTGGCCCATGATCCGGCACTGCGTCCACCGTCATCGCCCTATTCAAGATATCTACAATTTCCGAGTGACCGACCTCGCCCGTCTACGCAGCTACGTGGAAGCCATCTTCAACGATCAAACTACGGCCTTCAAGTTGAATCTGGCGTTTGGTTATGTGCTGCAGCATAAGGAAAGAGACCAAGTCCGATAATTTCACCCGAGCAGTAACATCCGGATATTTGACCAACCGTTTACCATCATTAACCGGGCATCGCTAGAGACTATGCTGGAGAAACTGGACACCGTGGATCCCTTGGAATGGGCCCAACAACAACGCCCCAACACCAAGTGGACAGTGGAGAGGGTGACTAATGTTACGTTTTTCGTTACCAAGCAGACCGACCACCTCATCGGTTGAACGCGTCACCCGTGCACTGATGAATACCATAGCATGCCGTACATACTCTATATGTCTACATGCTGATCGTTGACTTGAGCTCAGTAAACACTTGTACCTAATGTGACGGTGCGTTAAATAATAAAATATGGTGTTTCAATTTGTTTTGCTGTGAACATACCAAACATACCCAGGGCGGCTCCCCCAGCCTGGGTATGATATAACACTGGGGATAACAAACTGTATGAACATTGATGAACTTGTTGTTATTCACGACAACCGCTGTCCGATTGTATAATACAGAACATATATTGTATAATACAGGACATATATGGTACAATACAGAACAGATATGGTATAATACAGCACAGATTTGGTATTATACAGGGCAGATACTGTATAATACACCACAGATTTGGTATAATACAGAACATATATTGTATAATACAGGACAAATATGGTACAATACAGGACAGATTTGGTATAACACAGGACAGATATTGTATAACACAGGACAGATATTGTGTAATACAGCGCAGATATGGTATAATAGAGGACAAATATTGTATAATACAGAACATATATTGTATAATACAGGACATATATGGTACAATACAGGACAGATATGGTATCATACAGCACAGATTTGGTATAATACAGGACAGATACTGTATAATACAGTACCGATTTGGTAAAATAATACAGAACATATATGGTATAATAGAGGGTATATGTTAAAATACAGGACAGATATGGTATAAATCAGCACATATGGTATAATACAGGACAGATACGGTATAATAAAGGACAGATATTGTATGATACACGACAAATATTGTAAACACAGGACAGATATGGTATAATACAGCACAGATATGGGGTAATGCAGGACAGATATGGTATAATAGAGGACATATATTGTATAATACAGGACCAATATGGTACAATACAGGACAGATATGGTATAATACAGCACAGATTTGATATAATACAGGACAGATACTGTATAATACAGCACAGATTTGGTATAATACAGAACATATATTGTATAATACAGGACATATATGGCACAATACAGGACAGATATCATATAACACAGGACAGATATTGTATAACACAGGACAGATATGGTATAATACAGCACAGATATGGTATAATTCCGGACAGATATGGTATAACACAGCACAAATTTGGTATAATGCGTGACAGATATGGTATAATAGAGGACAGATATTGTATAATACAGGACAGATATTGTATAGTAGAGGACAAATATTGTATAATACAGAACATATATTGTATGGTACAGGACAAATATGGTACAATACAGGACATATGGTATAACACAGTACAGACATGGTATAATACAGCAGAGATTTGGTATAATACTGGACAGATATTGTATAGCACAGGACAGATACTGTATAATACAGCACAGATAGGGTATAATATAGGACAGATATTGTATAATACAGGACAGATATGGTATAATACAGTACAGATATGGTATAATGCGGGACAGATATGGTATAATTCAGGACAAATATTGTATAATACAGAACATATATGGTACAATACAGGACAGATATGGTATAATACAGCACAGATTTGGTATAATACAGAACAGATATAGTATAATACAGCACAGATTTAGTATAATGCAGGACAGACATGGTATAATACAGCAAAGATATGGTATAATGCACATCCCTTATGACGCATGCGGACCAAGGATGGTCTATCTCTACACCAAATACCTTCCTTCACTTAGGCTACTACTCCTACTGATGACGTCACCAAAGACGTTACAGATGACGCGAATATCCCTCAAATCGGGATGTACACCCCGAGAGCTACATGATGACACCTCCCATGACACATTCGGGCCAGTAGTGGTCCATTTCTACCCCAAATACCTTCCTTTACTTATCTAAAATACCCACTTTCGCTACTACTCGTACTGATGACGTCACCGGTAACGTCACAGATGCTGTGGAAAGCCCTCAAATCGGGGTCTACTCCCCGAGAGCTACAAAATGACACCTTCCACGACACATTCGGACCAATAGTGGTCCATCTCTACCCCAAACAAACCCCATGCACCCCCCCAAAATGACCACTTTACTTACTACACCGAACTGCGCATGCGCAGATTGACACGACTTGCAATAAAAAACACGCCATTCTGACTCTACCCCACAAAAGCTTCACTTTGACACCTCCCACGATCCATTTGGACTAATAGTGGTCCATCTCTACCCCAAACACCCCCCCCCCCCAAAATGCCTGCTTTCTATATTACAGCCAGATTACGCAGAATATTGAAAATGGTCCAGTCGGATGCTCCTCCACGAGAGCTTCAAAATAAGACCTCATACGACACCATCGGACCAGTAGGGGCTCACCTAGACCCCAAAACGTCCACCCAGTATGGACCTATGCACTGAGCCAGTAGGCCAATGAGCCTATATACAGACCTACCCGGTACCTGGACTTTTCAGAAAAATTTCACCGCTTAACTTCGAGACCCCTCCCATCGTGTTCTACATGGTGAGATGTGAAAAGACAGATGGTGAAACAATAAATACTTTTCTGTAATGTAGCTTTTATATTAAAATTGCACCGGCTGTGATAATGGGTCAGTTGTCTATTAGGTATGACTTGAGTTTTGATTTAAATAGTGAAGTGGAATTTTTACTTTTGATTGATGAGGGGAGTTTGTTCCACTCGCGAGGTCCAGTAATTTTGAGCGTATAAAACGACAGGTTAGATCGATATATAGGCCTATATAGGTTAAGAGCTTGTCTCCTAGTCCCATGGTGATATATGTCCGATTGTCTTGTAAAATATAATTTTAAAAGTACTGGTAGCTGATCAAAGTGATGAATGAATTTGTGAACTAATAGGAGGGATATGTATTGATTTAGTTTTAGTAACTGCAATATTTTTAGATTTGTGAAAAGTGGCAGTGTATGCTCATATTTTCGCGAAAAAGTAATTATCCGGAGTGCACGTTTCTGTAGCAGAATTAATGGATTCAGATGGGTTACATAGGTGTTTCCCCATATCACATTACAGTAGTTAAAATAAGGAAATATCATCGAGTAATATAATATGTATAATGTTTTCTTATTTAGTGATTTTTTAATATGGTTTATAATCCCTAGATTCCTTGACACTTTATTGCATATATAATTTATGTGGGTTGTCCAATTAGTTGGTCATTGAGAAAAATTCATAGAAATTTAAATTGATGTACAAGTTCGATTGCTGCACCTGATATAGATAACGCAGGTATATTATTTAATGATCTATGGACGTTGGGTCTAACTAGCATATATTTAGTTTTCTTTACATTTAAAGATAAACGATTACAAGAAAACCAATTATGTAGCTTATGTAGTTCGCGGTTCATGACATCGATAGCCTCAGTGATATCTTTAGAAGAGGAGACTATACGCTACTGTCATCAGCAAACAGAATAATTTTTATCATATCAGTTAATAGTAGGTAAAGAGCAAATTGGCGTAATGGCGCATCACTGCGCATGCGCAGAAATTTTTGTGACGTCACAGCGACATCCAATGAGAAGCGCGTATTGTGTCACATGGGGTCATGGTGGTGGTGGGTGGTGGGTTTAAGATGGCGGCTGGTGGTGGTGGGTGGTGGGTTTAAGATGGCGGCTGGTGGTGGTGGGTGGTGGGTTTAAGATGGCGGTGGGTGGTGGGTTTAAGATGGCGGCTGGTGGTGGTGGGTGGTGGGTTTAAGATGGCGGCTGGTGGTGGTGGGTGGTGGGTTTAAGATGGCGGCTGGTGGTGGTGGGTGGTGGGTTTAAGATGGCGGCAGGTGGTGGTGGGTGGTGGGTTTAAGATGGCGGCTGGTGGTGGTGGGTGGTGGGTTTAAGATGGCGGCTGGTGGTGGTGGGTGGTGGGTTTAAGATGGCGGCTGGTGGTGGTGGGTGGTGGGTTTAAGATGGCGGCTGGTGGTGGTGGGTGGTGGGTTTAAGATGGCGGCTGGTGGTGGTGGGTGGTGGGTTTAAGATGGCGGTTGGTGGTGGTGGGTGGTGGGTTTAAGATGGCGGATTGTAGAAAAACGTATAAAGGCAGGCGATTTTTAGGGTGTATTCATTGCACTACCTGCCTTATTGACCTCACCAGCCTACCTGCCTGATTGACCTGACCAGCCTGTCTGCCTGCCTGTCTGCCTGCCTGCTTGCCTATCCGCTTGTATGAGCCGAAAACATGAGACGTGGAGAAGATTTTCCCTGGGACCCAGCAGCACCTCCGGTTGAAGTCTTGCCTGAAGACGAACGTGTCAGGCACATTTATCGACGTCATTGGGCTACCATACGCCATTGTTTTCACCGTGGCCGTCGTCTATTGGACTTGTATAACTTTCGATTGCAGGACCTCACGTATTTGTCTACCTATGCCGAGAATATTTTCACAGATCAGGTGACAGCGTTCAAGTTGAATATGACATTCGGGTACATTTTACGGCACAAGGAGACGGACCAGGTGCGGTATTATTATCCCAGCAATAATACCTATGTGTTTGATCAGCCGTTCACGGTGACGGATGCGATTTCTCTGGAGCCACTCATCGACCAACTGACTACGTTGGATCCATTGGAATGGGCCCGGTTGCAACGCCCCAATACCCAATGGCTTGTGGAAATGGTGACCAACGTCACATTTTTCATCACGAAAATGAGAGATCATCCTATCGGTGCTCCTGTACTACTACCCACTTGGTTGCTTCATCGACACGGCCTGTATGCATTAACAGCAGGGGTAAAGGGGACCTACAAAGACCGGAAATGTCTGTTTCGGTGTTTGGCCGTGCATGTGGACGAGTGTGATCCCCGGTCTTGTGACACAGTGGCCAATGACTATTGGGAACAGTATTTACAGCAGCAAGACTTGGATAAGCGGCACTTCCGTGGAGTTCCGTTCAAGAATTTGGATGACGTGGAAACACTGTTCAACATCAATATCTTTGTATACCGATTACGATGCGAGGAGGATACATTTGTGGCTGAATTGGTTCGTCGTTCAACAGAACGGTATGCTGCTACGATGAAAGTCAATGTGTTCGACGACAATGGCGTGAGTCATTTTTCGCTGATCTACAATATGAGCCAGTACGCTCAGTCTTTCAGTTGTGCCCAATGCCATCGGGTGTTTCATCGCTCCACCGACTTACATCGCCACGAGAAAATCTGTGACAACAGTGTCAAGCGAGTATATCCGGGTGGTGTGTATCATAATACGCCTACTATTTTCCAGGAACTGGCCGATGAGGGTCTGATCATACCGGAGGCGGATCGTTATTTTCCCTACCGGGCGTGTTACGATTTTGAGGCCCTGTTGGAGCCCATGGACATGTTTTCAGCGAAAACGCAGTGGACGCAGCGCCATATTCCTCTGAGTGTCAGTATTTCCAGCAACGTACCTGGCTATGACGCTGCTCCAGTGTGTTTCGTGTCCACGGGGGATTCCCATGAGTTGATCATCCGCATGATGGAGTATTTAGAGGAAGTCAGTGCGGCTAGTACAGAACTATTGGTGTCCAAGTTCCAGGACGTACTGGACCAGCTGGACGATCGGATTACTATACCGGGTGTAGCGTTTAGTGACGATGAAGAGTCCGAGTCGGAGTCGGGGTCCGAGTCGGAGCCCGAGTCGCAGCCCCTGCAGTCGCAGGATGTGCCTTTACCGAAACCGTATGCGGAGAAATTGAAAGTGCGCTTCCTACAATATCTAGGTCAGTTACCGGTGCTAGGTTTCAACTCGGGGCGCTATGACTTGAACATGGTGAAGGAATTTCTTTACCCCTACTTGGCCCAGGCCAATACCCTCAAGTCCGTCATCAAGAAGATCAATAATCATATGGCCCTCACTACCACATCACTGCGTTTCCTGGATGTACGGAACTACTTAGCTCCTAATTATAGCTATGATCAGTGGGTGAAGGCGTATGACTGTGCACAAACCAAAGGGAGGTTCCCTTACACGTATATAGCCACGCTCGACTGTTTGGAGGAAACACAGTTGCCACCCCGGGATGCCTTCTTTGATGATTTGAAGCAAGTGGAATGTCCCGAAGACACGTACCGGGAACTACAGCAGGTATGGAACGATCAACATATGCAGACCTTGCGACATTTCCTGATATGGTATAATAACCTAGATGTGGTTCCTTTCCTGGAAGCGGCCGAGAAAATGGTGCAACTCTTTCGTCGTGAGATGCACGTCGATATCTTCAAGGAGTGCTTGAGTTTACCGGGTCTGGCGCTTCGCCATCTTTTTCAAGCGTGTCCTACGTACTTCTCGCTGATACAGCAAAAAGATGCAGACATGCATGATTGTCTAAAGCAGAACATTGTCGGCGGACCGAGTCTTATTTTTCACCGTTACCACGAGAAGGACGTCACTACTCTCCCCAGTGGAAAACCCTGTGCTAAGATCATCGGTTTCGATGCCAATGCCCATGTACTTCAAGATCCTCATGGTACTCATATGAACAGTCACAATCAAAGCGTGACTGAGGTACATAATTTTTAGATGACGACTCTATAACGAATATTATGGATTAAGAATACTGATCAGCGATACGGATTTGATATTTTGGAACATCATGATGTCTTGCCGGCATCATTGAAAATTGTTGACCGCTTCTCTCTTGCAGGAAACAAGCCTATGTTTATGTATACTTTTGTCTTTTTGAATTTGGTGCTAATACTGTTATATGGAAATGGAATAGGTCTTTGGATTATGGACGCGGATATTCTCTAATGGACGACGGCTGGATTATGAATGACGGACTAGACGCTTGTAATTGTACCTGTGGTCTCTGGCCCAACCTATGCCCAGTGGCCATTATACACGTTGGTTGGCGGAAGGTGGGCATTTTACACCGCAACGTACATCCTACAAGCATCTGGCTGATCAGTGGTTGGATTGGGAAGCCTATCGACGGGGAATTACTATACGACACCAGACCAACGCCACAGAGAAGCGGATAGGAGATCGTCGACTCCCCGTCGATGGGTTTGCCCTGGTGGGTAGGACACCCACCGTATTTCAATTTTACGGTTGCTATTGGCACGGCCACGGATGTCATTTCAGCGCTGGACGCTTCAACGAACGACGTGGAAAAACACCGGAAGAATTACGGGAAGAAGTAGTGGAGAACGGTGATTATGTGAAAGAGAGAGGATACCATCTGATTGAAATGTGGGAGTGTGAATTTCACACGATGTGCCAGGCCCTGCCCCATTTACGGCGTTTCCTAAAACAGCGCGAGTACCCCTTGAGTCGTCGGCGACTCCTGAGTCTGTCACAGATGTTCGACGCCATTCGTTCGGGGGACCTCTACGGCTTTGTCGAATGTGATTTGCATGTTCCCGACACTCTCAAGCCTCTCTTCGCCCAGTGTCCTCCCATCTTTAAGAACACGCTGGTGGGTCGGGATGATATTGGGGACACCATGAGGGCCTATGCGGAGCAACACGAGTGTTTGCCTCAACCTCGACGGATGTTGATTGGTAGTATGTGGGCCGAGAAAATCTTGCTGGGCACTCCCTTACTGCAGTGGTACATGAACCACGGTTTGGAAATTACCCAAATATACCAAGTGATATAATACGTACCCCACGCCTGTTTTGCGGAGAATGCCGACATCGTGACGTCGGCCCGTCGTCAAGGTGACCAAGACCCGAGTAAGGCCATCATCGGTGAATCTTGGAAGTTGACGGGCAATGGTTATTACGGAAAAACAGTCACGAACCAGGATAAGCACGTGAACGTGAACATTTGTACTACTGCCCAAGCCCGCAAAAAAGTGAATTCTCCTCTGTTTCGGTCCGTGGAGGTCATCGATGACGACACCTATGAACTCACTTTAGCCAAGAAGACTATCCGTTACAACCTACCCCTGCAGATTGGATGTATGGTATACCAGGTGGCCAAGCTGAGGATGTTGCAGTTTCTATATGATTTCATGGGTGTGTATTTTAATCCATCAGACTGGCAACTCATGGAGATGGATACGGACTCGGCCTACATGGCCGTCTCTAATGCGGATTGGGAGTCCCTGGTGAAACCGGAGTTACGTTCCCAGTATGAAGCGGAACGGGACCAGTGGCTACCTCGACGTGACCATTACCAGTACGATAAGCGTACGCCGGGCCTCTTCAAGCTGGAGTGGAGTGGGGATGCTATGATTGGTCTCTCCTCCAAAACGTATTACTGTTACGGGGGAGACGAAAATAAGTTTAGCTGCAAAGGGGTGAGCCGGCGCGATCCCAACATCGACAAAGCCTTGTACTTGAACGTGCTGCAAAGCCAGGCCAGTGCCAGTGGCACTAACCGAGGATTTCGGGTGGTGGACCACCAGATGCGGACGTACATTCAGCAACGAGACGCCTTTACTTTCTTTTACCCGAAACGGAAAGTGTTGACCGATGGTGTGAGCACCACTTACTTGGACTTGTGAACAATGTCGAACTATAACTGTTGATACACAAAAAAACCCTGTAAAAGTCAGGATGGCCGAGTGGTCTAAGGCGCCGGTATTAAGTGCTGGTCGGCGAAGAGCTGGCGTAGGTTCGAATCCTACTCCTGACAGAATTTTTTTTGTACCTTAACCCTACTATTTGTACCCTGTATTCTATTTGTACCTATTCTATACCTTCTTGTTGACTTAAATAAAAAAAGAAGTCAAACCCCATCATTTTTTGTGTTTTTTCATCAATTTTTATTCAACATCAATGAACGTCAGAACAACAACGTCATAACAATAACGTGATAAAAAAAACAAGTGGCCTGCGCGCAGTGCATTTAAGTTAACCAGAGAAATGGAGCATGCACATTAAAACGAGAGGCCGTCCAGTCATAGACCAGGACATCACGGTCTTCGGCTTGACAATAATCATCAAACATGTGTACAATGGTTGGCATAGAATGTCCTCTACTCCGGTGAGTGAGATAAAACACACAGTACTGTCCGCACACACTACTCAAGGGTCCTTGTAATCTTTGAGTATTCCAACGCCACATTGTAGTAGAGACGTCCATGAATTTCACCAAATCGGCATGTAGGGGTGCAAGTCCGTAGGAATCAAAGTATTCGCCTTGGCCTAGGGTGTCCACGTACACAGCTACCCAATGTTCACCGGGTCGACACCCCGGGTCTGTATTCAGGATGTAGGCTGCTGGGGTGGTGGAGTGGGTGGGAAACACATTGCGTGGAAACACACCTCGAAAGGGGATCTTAGGATCTCGCTGGAGTATGCCCATCACCTGTTCTGTATCCATGACTCTAGTTGGCGTAGTCACACAGCACGTTTCTTTGCTGATCCACGCTGATGACGTTATCAAACTCGGCGTAGCAAATCACGTTAATGGTCTGGGCTAGAGCGGTGGCGAAACGCAGTTCCAACCGTAGGTTTCCTTTCTTCAGCAAGGCCAGTTGATGATCGTGTTCCAAGGTGGGGGTGAGGTCGAAGGCGAACAACGTGTACCCACGGTGAAAGTCTCGTCGAGTGATGGCATTTCCTTCGTCCTGGTTGTTTTGTCCTGTGGCTGTAAACAGGTTCAGGTAGCTCCGCACATAGTTTTGGTTACCAAAATCCGGTTGTAATGGACGGGCTGGAATTTGATGGCCAGCCACGTGCAGTGCCAAAAAGTTCACGTTGAAATGTTGAAAGGCGAACGGATTCTCATCCCACGCTCCATTGAAAGCGGTGTTGGTCACACACGCCACGGTAACACGTTTAGGGAGATCCCCTAGAAATAAATTTTCACGATTGGCCATCATCGTACCGGCTGGCACAGAGAACACCTTGGTCTGTACGCGTCGGATGGGGTACAGGGCTGGTTTTTTCGATAAGGCTTCCATGTGACTCACCAACACGCCCTATTGCAAATCCATCGTACGCACAAACAGGGCTGCATCTTCTAGGATGATCTTGTAATTGGGGTCCGCTCCAGCGGCCATCAAGGCGAACGCAGGTGTGGAACGGATCAACTTGATCTTAATGGATACACCGTTCATCATGTAGCGGTCTTGCAGGAACAGATCGGCGTGGAGTCGTCGCATCATATCGATGGACTTCCTACTGGCTGCCATGTTTTTGCGCGCGATGAATCCATTATTGGCAGCCAGCACGCTATTCATGGAGCCGGGTGTATCCTTGTAGTACAGCGAGGCTTGCAAGTGGGATTTTTTGGCATCTGCACCGTACGACAACAGCGTCTCCATGTAGGCTCGGTACGGGTACGTATTGGTCGACGTACTGATGAGTCTATCGCTCAGACTCATATCCACCTGTTGGAACAAGGAGTGCAGCCAAAGATTCACTGGGCCTACTACTGCATCGTCCGCTATGTCGGCCCCGCCTGCGGCCACTATTTTGGCTTTCACGTACAAGTAGGTGTGGGCTAAATCCAGGTAGGCCGTATCTTTGTTTTCAATGGTAAATTCCACAGGGCCCGTCCCCGTCAGGCTAGCCAGGGGTCGATGTTCTACCCAACGTCCTTCGGCTACACTGGTCTGGGTGGGTGGAATAGTCCACAAATCCAATTCACTGTTGGTAGACGGACACGACTCGGAGTGAATGAATGCCATTATGCGAAGATGTCTCTCCTACTACTCTTCTTCTTCTTCTTCTGGGTCTTAGTCCTCCGGGGTGTGCGTCGTCGGTGTGTTGGACGTCGAATGACTCTTCGCTGTGTCCGGGGTTGTCTTTTAAGGGCTTTGGCGATCAAGACGCTGCCGGCTTCTTTAGCCCGTCGTTTCAAGGCTTGTCGGGGTGCTGTGCCTCCCATCACATCACCGGCCACGCGCAATCCACTGCGTACCGCTTGTTTGCCCACCGCTTTGACACCCCGTGTCACCAAGGGTAAGAACGTTTTCACAATGCTGCCCAGTATGTTTCCCAAGCCGTGACCTCGTTGCATGTGTGCACCGCTAAAGATGGGCAAGCCTCCTCCCGTTTGTTTCTTGTAGTAGTCGGCATAGCTGGGTGTATGGCACTGGTAAGGCACGTACATTATACGAAGTGAAGAGAACGGGCTTGTCGGAAATGAAGTGTCAGCACCACTTCCCCTCGTTCGAATGCGACCGGGCGTCCCGTGTCATCTCTTATATCCACCGTGATCGTGTTGATATCGGTATGTCGTACGGGCAGGTAGAGTATATGGTTGAAACTCTGGTTGACTTGATTGCCATACGTCTTGCTAATGGGCACCACCCGTAACAGAGGTATGTTCACATCACCCACAATATGGCTGTCCACTGCGTCCGAGTAGACGTAGAGTCCGTACATGCCTACTTTCATATCCATCACAACGTCACCGTTGTCGGTGGTGGGCCCCGGGTACACCCTGTAAGGCAGACCTAACATTTGCTGTAGTGTAGTACTGAGTTTCACAGCCACGTTAGGGCTGAGCAGGATACAGGACTTGTCGTTGTGTGGGTTGACAGCCAAGATCACGTGATTCTTGAAGGGATAGACTTTCAGGGGTTTTGAATTATTCGTGGCCTCCCGTAGAGACTTGTACTCCAACAAGGACAGCAGACCCTCTATGAACTTCTGGGGCGTATCGTATTGGCCTTCGGGGAGAATCAGTTTGGTTACTTTGCCTTCGTACGTTACCTCGTACCATACTTCTTGGTCTCGTACGTTGTACCACGAGTAAGGGTACTGAATATCTACCAGTCCACATTCCCACCGACCCGGTAAATGTAACGGTTGTGGTAATTGAGTGACATACTTGGCCAAGGTGTTGTCAGGAAACACATCGAGTGAACTATTACTGGGCAACGTCAGGTAAAACATGACGACTGAGTTGTTCTGGCTTCTGCACCGGGTTTTTATAGGGGGTGCCCCCTCCCTTAGTAGAATTCCCAGGCCTTGGGCGCCTTACCTCGGCGTCGTGATCGTCGTGGCGGTGGTGTGGCCGGTATAGAGGTCGCATAGGGGTGAAAAGAACGGTCCCGCCGTGAGGGTGTTTTGGGCGGTGTCTGCGGATGCCATTCACGTTCCCAGGTATGGGGAAGTCGAGAGGGTGCTTGCATCCACTTCCAGCGTTCACGATTTCCTACCAATTCTTGAGGGGTGTGTGTGTCTTTTAATCCCTGAGCAAAGGCTTCCCAGCCCGGTGGATTAGAGTGTTTGCGAGAACGTACCATATCGTTGATCAAATCGGTCATATGAGACCCCGGCACCACTTGGTTTCGAATCAGCAGTTTTCCTTCAGCGTTCCAACCCATATCGGCATTCTGTTTCACCCGGTCCAACAATAAACGCGCCTTGGTCTTGAAGGCTTTAGGCACACTGGCCAACACTTCTTCTTCCAGCTGAGGTGAGGCAGAGGATGAGGGTGGTGGTGGTGGTGTGAGTGTAGGCGTTGTGGGTAGTTGTGGTGTACTACTACTACTCCCTCTATATTGATCCATAAACGTCTGGTACCGGTTCAGCGTATGATGGTAGAGTTGAATTTTCTCGTGATCGGGTAGTCGACGTTGGAGTATACTATTCATCTCTTCATCCAGAGACTGCAGTTGTTGCACTGTGGCAGGCACGGGATAGGGTGATTGCAAACTCTGTAACAGTCGAGGTTCGACCAGCATCATTTTTTTCGTATGTTCCATGACGTTAGCGTCCCAAGATGGAGCCTAGTAACGGCCCCAGTACAGTAGCGGCTAAGGGTGCGAGGAGTGCGCCGAGAAATCCACCTCGCTGTAACACCTGTTTCTTTTTCTTGACACTACCCGTCTTCTTCACCAACGTTCGGAGACCCGCCTTGTGCCGTTGCAATTTCCCTTTCTGCAGAGGACTGAGCGGAACATTGCCTTTTAACACATTATGCGCCACTTCACACAAACACCGTACCAAGTCGGGATCCGCCCCGCGCACCAGGGCCCGGCCCACCTCCGGTGGCGCGCTGCGTAATACGCGGAGGGCCGGCGCGTGCTTGCGTACCCGTGCAGACATGATTAGTGATGGCTAGAGTGGGTTGTCTTCTTTTATTTGGGTGTGTACACCGTCTGCACCTCTCCGGGAAAAATGTGGGTACGCAATCGAAGGGTAGAGGGGGTGTCTTGTTTCAAGTCGATGAGTAGATACCCGTGAGCTCGTTGGGTAGCATCTTCAAAGGCTTCTCGTACAAAGGCCGTGTTTTTAGGGTACATCTGTTGGGCCAGGTGCGTAATTTGGGAAGCGTCTCTGGGGTTTTGAATAACACCACATACTGAGCATTCAAACTAATGTTCCTGTGCTCTTTGTTCTTACTGAAGAGATTCTGCACGATGTAGATGATGCTCAATCGACGATGATGACTTCCTTTGGTAAAGAGACGGGTGATTCGACTGTCCGTTTCCGTCATGAGATCGTCCACCACCACCAACGTGTCTTTTGGCGTATCCTCAGGGGGTAAGCCTTCCATTAAGGTGAGTCCCGGGACACGTGCCAGTTCCTCGTACGTGGGTTGCCAAGCTCCATAACACCACAGGATGCGAGCTAGAGGAGGTGAAATGAGGGCTGACCCGTGTTGGATGAGACGTTGAACGAAGTGTGTTTTTCCCGACCATGTCGGTCCAGCGATGAGACACGTGAAAGGATGCTGCCACCGAGGATCCATAGTTTTTTTATTTTTTTTTATTTGGTGATTTGCGCTCGGCGTTCAGAGGCCCACCCCCGTTGTCGTGGATCCCACCGGGGATCGTAGTCGAACGGGTACCGTTGCCGTGGTAAACGTGATTCGTCCACTCTAAATGTTTTTAGCGTCGTAGGAGTGGTGGTGGTGGTGGTGGATGTACTAGGTTGTGGTGATGGGCTGGAAGGGTCGTCGCTTCTCAGGGGTGACGGAGGCTGGTGATCACGTGGAGTCGTAGTAGTACGGAGCGTCGTAGTACGGAACGTCGTAGTACGGGGCGTTGTAGGCGTGGGTGGATGGATGTGGCGGTCAGGTGACGTGGTGGATGGAGTAGACGGCGTGGTAGGCGTGGGTGTCTGGGTTGATACGTGGCGGTACCTTGACGTCTTGGATGGCGTAGGCAGCGTCGTAGTGGTGGTGGTCGAAGTGGTGGATGATTGAGGTGGAATTGTTGGACGAAGGGTGTTGAAACAGGATATCACGTACGCCAAATCGTAGAACACGCCTCCAAATAACGTACCCAGAATCACTACTAGACACACTACAGTACCCACTTGTGCTTTTCGAGTTCGTAACAGTAAGGGTAGATGTGCACTATCCATGGTACAACCCTACACTGAAGGATGGCGGTGATAGGGGTTAGAATTTATAGGCGTTTCATGTCACGGCCTGACACCCAGGAATTAAACGAACGGGGCCAACCTTGCCATTTGACGAAATGATAGGGGATGCCACGTCGACGTTCCGTTTTCAAAATCTTTTCCACCGTGTAGTAGTCTTTCGGTGTTTTCACTATGGGTTGTAATTCTGCCTCGTAAAACGTGCCTTGCAGTGTTTCTCCTTGTAGATCTTCCAGTTGATAGACGTGTGGCTGTCGAGGTTTATGGCGAACGATGACAAAGTGCTCGTCACTCCAGTTGGGCAAGTAACTTTTCTCAAATTGGCCTTTCACTTTACTGATCCGTACCACATCTCCGCGTTTGTAACGGGGTGACGTGAGTGGTGGACTGGGTGAGTACAGCGCACCACGCACTTGATGTTCGTTGCGTTCTGTCACATCGAGGGGAGCTCGCTGGATACTGCGATGATAGGCTCGATTGTACCCTTGAACCAGTTGAGGTAGTACATCGATGTACCGTCGGGTGTTTTGGGCGGTAAAATACTTGTACATTCGTCCTTTGAAGGTGCGATTGAATCGTTCCACCACAGAGGCTTTGGTCTCGTTGTACGTATGGAAGAAAAATACCTTCTGTTTCTTAAGAAAGGCTTGAAAGGGTCGGTTGAGAAATTCTGTACCTTCATCCGTTTGCAAATAAAGGGGTTTGCGCCCCGTCTTGAAAATCTGCTGGAACGCCCGTACTAGATTCTCTCCTGTTTTGGTGCGAATGGGTAGTACCCATGCATACTTGGATAAAATATCGATACAGGTCAACATGTACCGATGTCCATCATTGTGAGGTGCAAATCGACTCATATCCACTAAATCAGCCTGCCATTGTGCGTCTATGCCTCCTACGATGACTCGGTTACGGCGAAAATGTCGTCGGGCTGCTCGATGTAAACTATAAGTGTCTTGGGTTTTTAACCAGTCTCGAACTTCAGTTCGACTGATGCCTTGGGAATGGGCAGCTCGAGCGAGCGCTCCCACAGCGCTATACGCGGCTGGACTGGTAGGGTTGTAATACAAATCGGTTAACACCTTGTTCACTGTAGATGCTGACCCCTTTTTTCCCTTTCGGGACCCCCTCATCACGGTCTTCCTACCCCTCATCGGGGTGCCCCTGGGTCCCCGTCCGGTGTGTTCGCTTCATCAGGTGACACTGACACTCTAGCCTCTGTGCACCCTATAGATATAGTACTTTCCTGTTCCCCGGCTGTATCGGGTTCATGTAGTTGTTCATGGGGTTCAGCCAGCGCGTCCTCCATAGCACGAGCCCACGCCAACTGGTCTGATGGTCGCTCGTCCGGTGTAAACAGCTGGTCCACAATAGGCACTACTTTCTCCAAGGCTGACCACAGATCGGGGACTAGGGTGAAGCCTCGCGTACGGTCTTGGTAGCGGCCCAGGCGTAGGAAGAGGGAGGTACGGTATACGTAGATGGCATTGTCTATGTGGATGAGGTGTCCGTCGAGCTCATCGCTCAACACCCGTTTAAATTTGGTCCAGCCGTCACGCTGTAGCGTCACCGTATTCGATATGGTCTCAGCGGGTGCCCAGCAAATAGCTCCACGGTCTTCCACCAGGGTGACTTTATCTTCATAGACGTGTAACCCCACCTGGGGTGTAAGGGGCAGGATGGCTCGTAGGTCGGATGACATGCTTGCTCTAAATGTCGAACGGTGAATGACACACACTCTGTCTCACCCCTGGTATTTATAGTGTCAGGTAGGGGTACAGACATGAGTCGTACTATTCTGTGAGGGGCTCCTGTGGAGCGAGTACTTCATCGACCATGGGGACTACTTGTTGCAAAGCCGTCCATAGATCGGGGTCCAGAGTAAAACCACCTCGCTTGAGACAGAGGAGTCGAGCAAAATAGGGACCACGGAAAATGTAGACGTCGTCACACAGGTGAATGCTATCACCGTCGAGGTTACCGCATAACACCCGTTTCAAGGTAATCCAGCCTTCTGGGGATAAAGAGACACGCGCTGGTTCAGACGTACACCAACACCTACTGTCGGCATCGATGAGCTCCACGCGTTGGGGGTACAACAATAGGGTGCAGTCCGGTGTAAGAGTGCGCGTAGCTACAGAGCGCGCCTGGGGGTGGAGTACGTCGTGGACGTCGGTGATAATAGCTTTCAGCGCCTGCCATAATGCCGGCCGGAGTAGGATAGAGGCACCACCACACTGTTCTAACCGGGGAAAAAAAGAATCATCTCTACCACTTCGTAGGTAGACACCGACTCCCACGTGCATGAAATCGACTTCGGGCTCTTTTCCCTGTAACAACCGTGTCAATAGAGTCCATCCTGCTAGGCTTAAACATAGCTTCACCTCTCGGGGATGTTCTTCGATGAGCTGCAGTTCATGGTCATAGACGATGAGGATGACGTCAGGCGTGAGTTGGAAGAAGGCAAGCTCCGCTCCGTGCGCTGCCATAGTGGTGAATGACAAAACACCGACCAGGCAAATGTGTATATATCCATTCTTACCCCTTCGTGAAAGTCCGTGATGTCCGTAAAAAAAAAACAAACAAAAACCTCTAGTCCGTAACCGTACACGTTATAGGTTTTTTTTTTTTTTCGCACCTCTCTCTATCCGTACCCGTAACCGTTCTAGTTTTTATTCCACCCTCACCATTCGTGAAAGTCCGTAATGACTCGTGAGTAAAAAAACCCCTAATCCGTAGCCGTACACGTTATAGGTTTTTTTTTGCACCTCTCTCTATCCGTACCCCAGCACCGTTATAGTTTTTATTCCACCCGCCTGCTTCGTGAAAGTCCGTGATGATTCGGGCTATAATGTTATCTGCAATCATTTAACCTGGGAATTGTGAATTTGGTGCAAAATCAGCGGATTGTAAATTAACCCAGGAAGGATGGTCGCGCGGACCTCGGTGTAGACACCCCTGAGCATCCATTCTCATGTTTATAAATAGCCGCAATCATTTAACATAGGAATTTGCACTAGGTGAATTTTCGTGTAAAATGAAGAGATTGTGACGTCACCCAGGAATGGCGCCAGGGGTGTTGGCCCTTTTCAGGGCCAACCCCACAATGTTATCTCAATACGCGCAATCATTTAACGTAGGAATTGTGAATTTGGTGCAAAATCAGCGGATTGAGAATTAACCCAGGAAGGGTGGTCGCGCGGACCTCGGTGTAGACACCTTGTAGGCCACCAATCAGCATCCATTGTCATGTTTATAAATAGCCGCAATCATTTAACATAGGAATTTTGCTAGTGCGAATTTTCGTGTAAAATGAAGAGATTGTGACGTCACCCAGGAATAGCGCCAGGGATGTTGGCCCTTTTCAGGGCCAACCCCACAATGTTATCTCAATACACGCAATCATTTAACATTGACAAATTTGGTGCAAAATAGAAGGATTGAGAATTAACCCAGGAAGGGTGGTCGCACGTGGGCATAGACATCCATCAGCCACGTGTACATCGACTCTCATGTATATTAATACACGCATTCATTTAACATGGAAATTTTCCACTAGACGAATTTCGTGCAAAATCACGGGATTCTGGCGTTAACCCAGGAAGGGTGGTCGAGTCCACTATTGACCAATGAGATGTCTATAAAAGAGCCAATGAAATGGCTATAAAAGAGCCAATCTGCTAGCCCTAAAAAAGAACCAATGAAGCCAGTATGAGCGAGGTTGAAACAGCCAATGAAAATGACCTGTATGTGAGTATAAAGCCAGCGGGAGCATGATGTGGGGCATTCCAAAACCTTTCACCGACGTGACAACACGTAGAGGAATATTACAGGAAAACAAGATGAGCCGCGCTGTAGCAAAGATGTCTACCACCAAGGCCTCCGGCCGAATGGCGATGGCACGCCGGGAGCAAGAAAGAAGAGAAAGACGTGCCATATGGGGCAAGCCGTCAAAAAATTTTTGGCGGCGGAGGTTCGAAGCTGGTACAGATACTTACAACAGCAAAACAACAACAACTTCAACCGGCAGGCAGCCGAAAATCTTACTACCCTCATCAGAACGGCAAGAACAGTGGGGGACGACGAGGCGTGGCTGGTGCATCTCCAAAACACCATGGAGGAGATGCACCCTCCCCCTCCACGACAACGACAACAACAACAACAACAACAACAACAGCCCCCCGTCGAGCCGGAGTATATATCCATGGCAGCAGCCATTCCACCCGCACGCTTGCTAGAAGACCTTCGCATATCTCCTGACGTAGAAGACGGCCGCCATCAACACCTATACACCCTAGAGCCACAACGATATTTCTCCGTCAGTGAGATGGAGTAGACAGGAAAACTCCCCCTGAAGAAAACAGGGTGAACAAATTGACTCCAACGGCCCTTTTCAGGGCCAACCCATTACTGTCGAAAGAGAACTTCTAACTTGGCACAAATTCAAATCACAGGTCCTACATCATGCCCTCTTTATTCTATAGTATTACCAAACTGCAACACCAAAAAACAATCCCTGCCCCCATTAACGGTCCTTTTCAGGGCCAACCTCTTACTTTGAAACACACAGGGTTTTTTTTTCTCAGTGTTTTAGGGCTAACCCATGCAAAAAATTTGGCGCAAAATGAGCGGCATGATTGCAGATAACATTACAGCCCGAATCATAACGGACTTTCACGGACAAGGGGAGGCGGGTAGAATATAAAAAAACTAGAACGGGTACGATACGATACGATACGATACGATACGAATTTTATTACGATCAAAGTAAACGTACAGTGATCAAGGGGGAGTAACTCCCATTACGATACGATACGAATTTTATTACGATCAAAGTAAACGTACAGTGATCAAGGGGGAGTAACTCCCATTACGATACGATACGAATTTTATTACGATCAAAGTAAACGTACAGTGATCAAGGGGACGTCACTCCCAACATAAACACTGATACGGGGTACGGATAATTGATGTGTTATTTACCTATTGTTACCTAGGTATGTGTGCGGGAGTTGGTGTTATTTTTTTATTTTGTGCTTTTCAGTTTTAGAAGTTTCCCCTTTCGGAAAGATGGGGTGGCCCTAAAAAGGGCCTTTGGAATATGTAAGCGATTACATCGTTGGGGACAGGTGGCATTGTCTTCTCACAGTACACACCGGGCATATCAAGGCTATGAATTCACACACTAGGGGGTTGTAATCGTCCGGACACTCTGGTAATCGGGCATGTCGATGTATACAAGCTACACACAAGGCTTGATGCCCACAGGGGAAAATGGCGTATTTGGCGAAGTGGTTACAGCATTCCACGCAGCGTAAATAGGATGCTGCTTGGCATTCTGTGTTGGATGCCAGTGTTGTTCTTATTGCGGAAGCGTAGTGGATGACGTCTTCGTTTTCTTTTCGGCTTATTTTTCTTGTGTTCTCTCTTATTCTCTTTTTTCTTGCGTCTTTTCTGTTTTTTCTTGCGTCTTTTCTATTTCTATTTCTTCTTGCGTCTTTTCTGTTTTTTCTTGAGTCTTTCTTTTTAAGTGTTTTTAAGTCTTTCCTCTTCTCCTCATCTTCTCCTTCTTCTGTTTCTGTTTCTGTTTCTTCTTCTGTTTCTTCTTCTTCTTGTTCCGTTTCTCCTGCTTCTTCTTTAGCTTGTAGGCTTTGTTGTTGTTGTTGTTGTTGTTGTTGTTTCAACATAGCTTCTAGCACGCGGTCCATGTCGTCAAAACGTTGGTATTCGACTGTGGTAAGATCCGGTGTCGCTGCTGGGGAGTTACTAAGATGCGGTGTGGCTGCTGGGGGGTTACTAAGATGCGGTGTGGCTGCTGGGGGGTCTTGATTAGGGTGGTCCTGGGGTTCATCTGTAAATAAGTCTTCCATTATAGCATCCAGCCATGGCTCGTCATGTACCATATTAATGATGTTGCCGAGCAGTTGTACTTCATCATCATCATGATTTGTGATCAAGTCTGATGTCAATATCCATGATTTCAGCCAGGGATGACTCCATGACTGTGGACTCAGGCTCGTCAAATACGACGTAATAGGCTGGTGAATTGGCACTGGTAAAATGAAAAGCTTCTGCACGTCTAGTAGACACTGGCATAATTGTGAATGAATCAGTAAATACTGCGCGCTATTTATAGTGTAACGCGCGGACGTGAGCGTAATTTTTATATTTTTTTGTGCTCACTTACGCTGGAGAAATATTTTTGTGTTTCTTTTGCAATTTTAAACCGGTGTGATTTTGCAATAAATGCGAGTGCACGTATAAATTTTATTTCAAGTTGAACTGGGGCAACTGATGGTGTAGCATTTAAAAATTTAGAAGGGTAGCGATAGACTAAGCCACTATTTTTAATAATTTTATCGATTTTTAAACCCATAAGGTTATGGTTAGGTAGTGTGGAAAACCCGGTACACTGGAAATAAATCGGTTTCCTGGGTAAAAATACGTCAAGTATGTTGCTCACAGCCTTATAATGTGACCCTGAAAATTGTAGCTGGTTTATCGAAAGAAAACTAGGAAATTTTATCCTTGGGCTACGGTAACACAGCACTATACAGTGTGCAGGCAAAATGTGAGTACAGCTATGGGTGTCAAATGGGGAAAATTTCCTAGTTTTTTCTTTTCGATAAACATGCTGCAGTGAACTCACATTTATTGCAAAAAATGAGACCCGTTTTAAAGTTGGAAAAATAAAACACAAATTTTTTTAGCAGATACCATC
>JAVTVY010015915.1:0-61418 GCA_036873755.1 Hanleya hanleyi
ACCATGGCTGGGATAACTTTAGTATTCAGATCATAGACGTCATCTATCCATCTACTAAGGATTCCCCCTTTGGATTTGAGAGAAAAATCCGAGAGCGGGAATTATTCTGGATGCTAGAACTTGGGTCAGTGTTTCCGTTTGGTTTAAATGATAATGTCAGTGGGTTCGGCAATGCTACAAACCGCCGTTCAAATATATCCAACATTACCCAACTATTTAAACCCCATCAACGGAGACAACACAGCCATGGTTGGCGAAAGTTTAATAGTTCGATGATTCACGATCATATCACTTTAAATTACTTAGTGGGTTTAACTAACGCACCCAATAGTACACATAGCTTACGTACAGTTCTGTATGCGTTACCTCTGAGAGCTTTAAATCAAATAGCCAGAGATATACAGCAATCTGCGTCTTCAGGAAATATAATACCATCAAAAATCAGTAAAGTATGTCAAGATATAGCGTATTTTCGGTTGTATCGTCCAGTGAACATGATCGAAACATCTCAAGATCGGCTTTTCTTGAAACTCAACTACTTAGATAAAGGACTGGACATCATTAATTTACCTCGAATCCTGGATGATCCAGAGGTTCGCAACGCTGTACCAAACTATTTTAAGTTCACAGAACCTCCTTGCATTTCATATAAGTATACTAAATCTATAGCCACCAAAATATTCAATTACTCCAATGCTGTCCAGGAGTTTGACTGGAACTTATACACGTTAGGAGGCTATAGTTGTGATTGTGAATCGTCGAACTTTATCTATACACCATGCAAACATATTGTGAGTGGTGACCTTGATGTGGTGAGTGATAAGGATCTGAAATTACTCCTGATGAAAGGACCTAAATATAGAGAGCCAAGAAGAATAAATCTGAAGGCCGACCAGAAGATAGTCCTGTCGGCATTAGAACAGTACGTTATTGATTGGTCTAAGCGAGAAAAAAGTTGAACCTACAGTACTCGCTGATTGGCTGGACCTCACCAAGAGCAAGGTCGTTGAAACAATCCGCCATATTGACAGAAGTACTCTTCCCCAAGCAAAACAAGTACTGAGAAACCTCAATTCGCAAGAAGTTCTAGCAAATCTCAAGAGTAAATTCGTCATAGTCCCAGCAGACAAAGCTCCGAATAATATAATATTCATATGTAAATATTACTATTACCAGGTGCTGGTTAAAGAATTGAGTGTAGACATATCTTCATCAAATACGTCTACTTACTCCCAAACTGCATTTACTCTGGAAGATTTATGTAACAATCACAAAAAGTTTCTCAGGGAAAGAGGTATTTGTCTTCCAACCAATCATAACGACATACCAAAACTATACTGGACTCCCAAAATGCATAAATCACCATACAAAGCTAGATTCATAGCTGGTTCTAGAAACTGCACCACCAAGCTTCTTTCAACCCTATTGACGAGGGCCCTTCAGGAGGTAAAAGCATTTTGGGAAAGGTATTGCGCCACTATTTCTAAAAACTCTGGCGTTGAATGTATGTGGATATTGAAAAACTCAAAATATCTTACGGAAGAACTTGATGCTATAGGTCACATACCGTATAGACATGTATCCACATGGGATTTCTCGACTCTCTATACCACAATCCCTCATCAGGACCTTATTGACCGTCTAAGTTCATTAATAGTATCAGTGTTCAAGAAAACTGATCGTAGATATATATTAATGTCGGAAGCCATAAAGCATTCTTTAGCTCTACTACATACAAGAGATATCATTCATGGGATGTTTCTTTGTTTATAGAGTTGCTTGAATTTCTCATTAAAAATATCTATGTGAAATTTGGCAACACAATATATCAGCAGCATATAGGTATTCCAATGGATACTAATTGTGCACCCCTGTTGGCTGATCTGTATCTGTTCTCTTATGAATATGACTATATGCAGGCGCTTTCAAAAACCGATTCATTCAAAGCCCGTTCCTTCTCATTCACCAAACGCTATATAGACGATCTTCTCGCTGTGGATAATCGCTATATAAATGACGCAGTGAAGGATATATATCCACCTTCACTGGATTTGAAGGAAACTACAGATAGCCGTACAGGCACATCTTATTTAGGTCTCTATCTCTATAAAAATGAAGCGGGTATTCTCTCTCGTCGACTTTATGACAAAGAGATGATTACAATTTCGACATCGTAAACTATCCCTTTCTGGATAGTAATATTCCAGTGGGACCTGCATATGGCGTATACATATCTCGCTTAGTAGCATTTGCTAGATCTGTGTTAAATGTGATGATTTTAATCAACGTCACAAAACATTGTTGCAGAAACTTATAAAACAGGGCTATTCCACCAAGCGCCTCCACTCAAAGTTTCTCAAATTTGGCGATACATATCGCATGCTGATAGCAAAATACGAACGTAGCGTGCAAGATCTATGGCGCTACGTTTCGTAACTTGTGTCTAATTCCGCTTAACCCGGGGCTAGGGGCCGTATAAACACATGTACTTCAATATCCTCATGGTGCTCATATGAACAGTCACAATCAAAGCGTGACTGAGATACATCTTTTTTGGATAACGACTCTAAAACGAATATTACGGATTAAGACTACTGATCAGCGATACGGATTTGATATTTTTGGAACATCATGATGTCTTGCCGGCATCATTGAAAACTGTTGACCGCTTCTCTCTTGCAGGAAACAAGCCTATGTTTATGTATACTATGATTGTCTTTTTGAATTTGGTGCTAATACTGTTATATGGAAAATGGAATAGGTCTTCGGGTTATGGACGCGGATATTCTCTAATGGACGACGGCTGGATTATGAATGACGGACTAGACGCTTGTAATTTACCCTGTGTCCAATGCAGTAGTCGCTACGGCAAATACGCTATATTTCCATGTGGACACCAAGCGTTATGTATTCGCTGTATTAACAGACATGCAGGAAGACCAGTGCCTACGCCCACTTACAAGCCCATAGCGTGTACACTCGTCGCGCTGAAATGTCCCGTGTGTACCCAGAGGTGAGAAAACCTGTTCCGATCGATGTAACCCCTTACACCTTCCTAACGGTCCTGATGAGGACCCCCAATTATATTCGAAAGAGCAAGCTTCTAATTAAAAGCACAAAAAACACCAACTCCTGCACATGCACACACCTAGGTAACAATAGGTAAATAACACTTAGTAAATGGGAACTTCCTACTAACAGCGCCCAGGTAAAATAAAAAAACACTATTAGTATGAATGTACGGTAATAATATACCGAATTGTGCCGGAAAAAGCCGAGTGTAAAATTTTTTTTGTTGTGAGGTGTGGGAGATTGGTAATCATAGAGGCGAGGAGATTGAGAACTACCGACTAGTCCCGGAAAAAGGCGAGTATGAATTTTTGTTTGTTGTGGTGAGGTGTGGGAAATTGGTAATCATAGAGGAGAGGAGATTTTGCATTGGTAGGCTAGGGGTTGGCCCTGAAAACTGAAAAGGGTCTTTTGTGTTTGGAAGGCTAGGGGTTGGCCCTGAACACTGCAAAGGGGTCTTATGTGTTTGGAAGGCTAGGGGTTGGCCCTGAAAAGGACCGTTGATGGCAGGGATTTTTTGGGGGGTTGGAGATTGGTAATCATAGAATATAGAGGAGAGGAGATTCACCCATGTAGGACCTGAATTTAATTGAATGTGCCACGTTAGAAGTTCCCCTTTCGTAAGATTGGGGTGGCCCTGACAAGGGCCGTTAAGGTCAATTTGTTTACCCTGTTTTATTCAGGGGGAGTTTGCCTGTCTACTCCAAACTGGTGGAAAAGTACCGACCAGGCTGTAAAAAGTACCGCCCAGGCTGTTGTTGTTGTTCAGCGTCGTTTGGTACCGAGGGTAGATCATCCAGCAATGTCGGTGGTGGTATTCTCGGCAATTCGTCAATGTTGACGAATTCCGGCTGGCTTTGTTGTTGTTGTTGGATCTGTCTCTCTTCCTCGTTCAGGGCCTGGCGGAGAGAAGAAATCCAATTTTCCCCGGTAAAGGTAGTCAGTGCCCGTGTGACAGCGTAATACAACGCCGCCCACGACAGCGGCGTAAAATTGATGTTCCTTCTCGTCCATATCTGGATCTCTCCCATCCAAAATGCCTCTATATTTCTCCCCAGTCTCTCCCTCTGTCTTCTCTCTTTCCTTTCCAGCTTGGCCTGGGCCGCCAACTTCCCGCCTCCCGTGGACATCTTGGCCACTCTATTCATGATTTCTTGGATCTGTCGATACGGTGTTGTGAGCTTGAGAAAAAGGGTTTGAATGAAGCTTTTCCCCACGCGTCCCTGGGTTTTATACTGAATATAGAGTAGATTTTCATTGGCTGTTTAAACGGCGCAAACCTCGTTCATTGGTTCTGTCTCCGGCCTCACCATTGGTTGATATACGGGTCGCTGATTGGCCCAATAAGGCCCGGGTCATGCCTCCTGGGTTAACTTACAATCCTCTCTTTTTGCACAAAAATTGGTATAGCAAATTCCTAGGTTTAATCAATTCGTATCTCTATAACATTACACCCCCGAATGATCACGGACTTTGACGAAGGTGGGGGCATGGAAAATAAGAACTATAACGTATACGGGTACGGACTAGCATAGAGAGGCACGAAAAAATATTAAACTATAACGTGTACGGCTACGGACTAGGGATTAATTTAACATGATACTACCGAGTGATCACGGACTTTCACGAAGGGTGAAGGGAGATGGAAAAATAAAACCAGAACGTGTACGGGTACGGATTAGGATAGAGAGACACGAACACATAAAAAAAACTGTAACGTGTACGTTTACGGACTAGGAGTTCATTATACCCATAGGGGCACATTATAGTATAAAAAATTACCCAACCCCTTATTTTGCAGGGAGTATAGGTGAGTCCACTAGGCACTGACAGGGTGTAGTATAATCCCCTGCACAGCGATATATACAGGCCTCCCTAGTCGGTGTATTGTCATTCACCACCATGGGAGCGCACAGAGCAGATGGAGAGCTTGCGTTGTTCCAACTCACCACCCACGTCACCCTGATCGTCCATGACAATCACCTGCAGCTCATCGAAGAACAACCCCGAGAGGTGAAGCTATGTTTAACCCTAGCAGGGTGGATTCTATTGACACGGTTGTTACAGGGAAAAGAGCCCGAAGTCGATTTCATGCACGTGGGAGTGGGTGTCTACCTACGAAGTGGTAGAGATGATTCTTTTTTCCCCGGTTAGAACAGCGTGGTGGTCCCCATATCACACTCCGTCCCGCATTATGGCAGGAAACTATTATCCCCGACGTCCACGACTTACTGCACCCCGACGCGAACTCTGTGGCTACCCGGACTCTTACACCTGGCTGCACCCTATTGTTGTACCCCAAACGAGTGGACCTCATCGATAGCGGACGTAGGTGTTGGTGTACGTCTGAACCCAAAGCGCGCGTCTCTTTGTCACCGGAAGGCTGGACTACCTTGAAACGGGTGTTGTTGGGTGACCTCGACGGTGATAGCATTCACCTGTGTGACGACGTCTACATTTTCCGCGGCGCCTTTTTTGCTCGATTCCTCTGTCTGAACGAAGGTGGTTTTACCCTGGACCCTGATCTATGGACGGCCTTGGAAAAACTAGTCCCCATTGTCGATGAAGTACTATATCTATAGGGTGCACACAGGCTAGAGTGTGAGTGTCTACTCATGAAGCGAACACACAACAGCGCAACCCAGAGGGGGGCCCAGAGGGGGACCCGAAAGGGAATCCGAAAGGGCAGCCAGTGGAGTACCCACAAGGCCGGACGGCAGGAATCCACGTGGCGTAAGACTGTGAACAAGGTGTTAACAGATTTGTATTACAACCCAACCAGTCCAGCCGCTTATAGCGCTGTGGGAGCGCTCGCTCGAGCTGCAAATTCCCAAGGCATCAGTCGAACTGAAGTTCGAGAATGGTTAAAAACCCAAGACACTTATAGTTTACATCGAGCAGCCCGACGACATTTTCGCCGTAACCGAGTCATCGAAGGAGGCGTAGACGCACAATGGCAGGCCGATTTGGTCGATATGAGTCGATTTGCTGCCCACAATGATGGACATCGGTACATGTTGACCTGTATCGATATTTTATTCAAGTACGCGTGGGTGCTACCCATCCGGACCAAAACAGGAGAGAATCTGGTACGAGCGTTCCAGCAGATTTTCAAGACGGGACGCAAACCCCTCTATTTGCAAACGGATGAAGGCACAGAATTTCTCAACCGCCACTTTCAAGCCTTTCTTAAGAAACAGAAGGTGTTTTTCTTCCATACGTACAACGAGACCAAAGCCTCTGTGGTGGAACGATTCAATCGAACCTTCAAAGGACGGATGTACAAGTATTTTACCGCCAAAAACACCCGACGGTACATCGATGTGCTACCTCAACTGGTCCAAGGGTACAATCGAGCCTATCATCGCAGTATCCAGCGGGCTCCCCTCGATGTGACGGAACGCAACGAACATCAAATGCGCCGTACGCTGTACTCGATAGAACCAAGTCCACTCACGTCACCCCGTTACAAACGCGGGGATGTGGTACGGATCAGTAAAGTCAAAGGGCAATTTGAGAAAAGTTACTTGCCCAACTGTAGTGACGAGCACTTTGTCATCGTTCGCCATAACCCTCGACACCCACACGTCTATCAACTGGAAGATCTACAAGGAGAAACACTGCAAGGCACGTTTTGCGAGGCAGAATTACAACCGGTGGTAAAAACACGGAAAGACTACTACACGGTGGAAAAGAGTTTGAAAACGGAACGTCGACGTGGCATCCCCTATCATTTCGTCAAATGGCAAGGTTGGCCCAGTTCGTTTAATTCCTGGGTCTCAGCCCGTGACATGAAACGGCTATAAATTCTACCTCACATCGCCTACAGCCTTCAGTCTAGGGTTGTACCATGGATAGTGCACATCTGCCCTTACTGCTGCGCACTCGAAAAGGACAAGTCGGTACCGTCTTGTGTCTACTATTGCTTCTGGGTACCTTATTTGGAGGAGACTTCTACGATTTGGCGTACCTGATATCCTGTTTCAACCTACCCGCCATTCGTCCAAGTCCTGCCCTCCAACGTCAAGTGCAATCACCCAACACCACCACCACCACCACCACCACACCCTCTCCTACTACGCTGCGGAACATTACCAGATCACCACGTTCTACAACCCATCCCACTACGCGGTCTAGTCCTCCGCCACCTCTACGGAACTTCACCTGGGATCCTCCCGTGAACCTGCCTAGTCCTACCCTCAGAAGCGAACCACCCGCATCATCTTCTACCAGGGCAAAACCACGGCAACATAGAACACCCACCACCACCACCACGACGCTAACACCTAGAGTGGGACGAGTACCACGTTTACCACGGCAACGGTCCCCGCACGACTACGACCCCCGGTGGGATCCACGACAACGGTGGTGGGCCTCTGAACGCTGGGCGCAAATCACCAAATAACGAGATGGATCTTCGGTGGCAGCATCCCTTCACGTGTCTCATCGCTGGACCGACCGGGTCGGGAAAAACACACTTCGTTCAACGGCTCATCCAACACGGGTCAGCCACCACCCGTGGCTCGCATCCTGTGGTGTTATGGAGCTTGGCAGCCTGCGTACGAGGAACTGGCACGCATCCCTGGACTCACCTTGGTGGAGGGATTACCCCCAGAGGATACCCCAGAAGACACGTTGGTCGTGGTAGACGATCTGATGACCGAAACGGACAGTCGGGTGACGCGTCTCTTTACGAAAGGGAGCCATCATCGTCGGTTGAGCATCATCTACATCGTACAGAATCTCTTCAGTAAGAACAAAGAGCACAGGAACATCAGTTTGAATGCTCAGTACGTGGTCTTGTTCAAAAATCCCAGAGACGCATCACAAATTATGCACCTGGCGAAACAGATGTACTCTAAAAACACGGCCTTTGTGCGGGAAGCCTTTGGGCCCACGGGTATCTACTCATCGACTTGAAACAAGGAACACCCTCGGCACTTCGATTGCGCACCCACATTTTCCCGGAGAGTTCCAGACGGTGTACACACCCAAATAAAAGAAGAAGACACAACCCCTCTAGCATTCACTTCCTCATCATGTCTGCACGGATACGGAAGCACGCGCCGGCCCTCCGCGTATTACGCAGCGCGCCACCGGAGGTGGGCCGGGCCCTGGTGCGCGGCGCGGACGCAGAATTGATACGGTGTTTGTGTGAAATCGCTCATAATGTGTTAAAAGGGAATGTTCCTCTCAGTGCCCTGCAGAAAGGGAAATTGCAACGGCACAAGACGGGTCTCCGAACGCTGGTGAAGAAGACGGGCAGTTTAAAGAAAAAGAAACAGGTGTTACAGTGAGGTGGATTTCTCGGGGCACTCCTTGCACCCTTAGCCGCTTCCGTACTGGGACCGTTAGTAGGATCCATCTTGGGACGCTAACGTCATGGAACATACGAAAAAAATGATGCTGGTCGAACCTCGGCTGTTACAGAGTTTGCAATCAACCTATCCCGTGCCTGCCACGGTGCAACAACTCCAGTCTCTCGACGAAGAGATGAATAGTATACTCCAACGTCGACTACCCGATCACGAGAAAATTCAACTCTACCATCAGACGCTGAACCGGTACAAGACGTTTATGGATCAATATAGGGGTAGTACACCACCAGCACCACTACCAGCAGCGCCAGCACCCACACCGCTATCATCACCTCAGCTGGAAGAGGAAGTGTTGGCCAGTGTCCCTAAGGCATTCAAGACCGAGGCTCGTTTATTGTTGGACCGGGTGAAACAGAATCCCGATATGGGTTGGAGCGATCAGGGGGAACTGCTTATTCGAAACCGAGTGGTGCCGGGGTCTCATATCACCGATTTGATCAACGATACGGTACGCTCTCGCAAACACTCTAATCCATGGGGCTGGGAAGCCTTTGCTCAGGGGTTAAAAGACATACACACCCCTCAAGAATTGGTAGGGAATCCTAACCGTTGGGCCTTTATGCAGCGGACCCAGCAATCGCCGAGTAGACGACCACCACCACCACCACCCTCTTCTTGGGCACCGGAGTCACCCCCCAAAACACCACAACGACGGGCACCTACTTTTTCACCCCTTTTACCACGCCACCCCCTGCAACCACCAAGATCTAAGTCACCGCGACGATCCCGACGCCGAGGTCATCCGCCCAAGGCCTGGGAGCCCTATTAAAGCCAGGTGCAGAAGCAAGAAAGTTCAGCCGTCATGTTTTACCTCACGTTGCCCAGTAACAGTTCGCTCGATATGTTTCCTGACAACACCTTGGCCAAGTACGTGACCCAATTACCGCAACTGTTGCATTTACCTGGACGGCGGGAATGTGGACTGGTGGATATTCAATACCCTTACTCGTGGTACAACGTGCGAGGCAAGGAAGTATGGTACGAAGTGACCTACGAAGGCAAAGTAAACCGACTGACTCTCCCCGAAGGCCAATACGATACCCCCAAGGCGTTCATAGAGGGTCTGACCACATTGTTGAATTATAAGTCTCTACAGGTGGTGACGAATAGTTCAAGACCCGTCAAAGCCTATCCCTTCAAGAATCACGTGATCTTCGATGTCAACGCACAAAACGACAAGGCCTGTATCCTGCTCAGCCCCAACGTGGGTGTGGAACTTAGTCCTAGGCTACAGCAAATGTTAGGTCTCCCTTACGACATCTACGCGGGTCCCACCACCGACAACGGTGACGTTGTGATGGATATGAAAGTGGGTATGTACGGACTCTACGTCTACTCGGACGCAGTGGACAGCCATATTGTGGGCGATGTGAACACACCTCTGTTACGGGTGGTGCCCATTAAAAGGAAGTATGGCGATCAAGTCACCCAGAGTTTCAACCACATACTCTACCTGCCCGTACGACACACCGATATCAACACGATCACGGTGGATATAAGAGATGACACGGGACACCCGGTCGCATTCGAACGAGGGAAAGTGGTGCTGACACTTCATTTCCGACAAGCACGTTCTCCTCACTTCGTATAATGTACGTGCCTTACCAGTGCCATACGGCCAGCTATGCCGACTACTACAAGAAACAAACGGGAGGTAGCTTGCCCATCTTTAGCGGTGCACGCATGCAACGAGGTCACGGATTGGGTAACATACTGGGCAGCATCGTCAAAACGTTCTTGCCCTTGGTGACACGGGGAGTAAAAGCGGTGGGTAAACAAGCGGTACGCAGTGGACTGCGCGTGGCCGGTGATGTCTTGGGAGGCACGGCACCCCGACAAGCCTTGAAACGACGGGCCCAAGAAGCAGGCAGCGTCTTGATCGCCAAAGCCCTTAAAAGACAACCACGGGCACAGCGAAGAGTCATTCGACGACCGACACACCGACGACGCACACCCCGGAAGAAGAAGGGTAAGAGAGACATCTTCGCATAATGGCATTCATTCACTCCGAGTCGTGTCCGTCTACCAACAGTGAATTGGATTTGTGGACTATTCCACCCACACAGACCAGTGTCGCCGAAGGACGTTGGGTAGAACATCGACCCCTGGCTAGTCTGACGGGTACGGGACAACTGGAATTTACCATTGAAAACAAAGATACGGCCTACCTGGATTTAGCCCACACGTACTTGTACGTGAAAGCCAAAATAGTGGACAACGACGGGACGCCCATCGGGAACGATGCGGTGGTAGGCCCGGTGAATCTTTGGCTGCACTCCTTGTTCCAACAGGTGGATATCAGTCTGAACGATAAACTCATCAGTACGTCCACCAATACGTACCCGTACCGAGCCTACATCGAGACGCTGTTGTCGTACGGAGAAGATGCCAAAAAAACACACTTGCAAGCCTCGCTGTACTACAGGGATACACCCGGAGCCATGGATGCCGTCACCATTGCCAATGGTGGGTTCGGCCATCGCAGGCAGTTTACAGCCCGTAGCCGGTCCGTCGATATGATGGGACGACTGTACGGCGATCTGTTCCTGCAAGACCGCTACATGATGAACGGTGTATCCATCAAGATCAAGTTGATCCGTTCCGCACCCACTTTCGCCTTGATGGGCGATGGAGATGCTCCCAATTACAAGATCATCATAGAAGATGCAGCCCGGTGGATTTGCAACAGGGCGTGTTGGTGAGTCACATGGAAGCCTTATCCAAAAAACCAGCCCTGTACCCCATCCGACGCGTACAGATCAAGGTGTTCTCTGTGCCAGCAGGTACGATGATGGCCAATCGTGAAAATTTATTTCTAGGGGATCGCCCTAAACGTCTTACCCTGGCGTGTGTGACCAACACCACTTTCAATGGACAGTAGAGTGAGAATCCATTCCACTTTCAACATTTCAACCTCAACTTTTTGGCACTGCACGTGGCCGGCCATCAAATTCCAGCCCGTCCGTTACAACCGGATTTTGGTAACCATCACTATGTGCGGAGCTACCTGAACCTATTTACAGCCACAGGACAAAACAATCAGGACGAAGGAAATACCATCACTCGACGAGACTTTAGCCGTGGGTACACTTTGTTCGCCTTCGACCTCACCCCAACCTTGGAACACCATCATCAACTGACCTTGCTCAAGAAAGGAAACTTACGGTTGGAACTGCGTTTCTCGGTAGCTCTACCCCATACCATTAACGTGATTTGTTACGCCGAGTTTGATAACGTCATCACCGTGGATCAGCAAAGAAACGTCCTGTGTGACTACGCCAGCTAGAGTCATGGATACAGAGCAGCTGATGGCCATACTCCAGCGAGATCCTAGGGTACCCTTTCGAGGTGTGTTTCCACGCAATGTGTTTCCCACTACCCCAACCACCCCAGCAGCCTACATCCTGAATACAGACCCTGGTACTCGACCCGGTGAACATTGGGTGGCTGTGTACGTGGACGCCCTGAGCCAAGGCGAATACTTTGATTCCTACGGACTTGCACCCCTGCATTCCGATTTGGTGAAGTTCATGGACGTATCTACTACAGTGTGGCGCTGGAATACTAAAAGATTACAAGGACCCTTGAGTAGTGTATGCGGACAGTACTGTGTGTTTTATCTCACTCACCGAAGTAGAGGACATTCTATGCAAACGATCATACAAATGTTTGATGATTGTTCTCAAGCCGAAGACCGTGATGTACTCGTATACGACTGGACTGCCTCTCGTTTTAATGTGCATGCCCCATTTCTCTGGTTGTCTTAATTGATTCAATGTGTGTGTTCTCATTGTTTTTTGTTATGACGTTGTTGTTCTGACGTTCATTGATGTTCAATAAAAAAGATTCATGAAAAAACACAAGTGATGTTTTTGACTTTTTTTATTCAAGTGAACAAGAATGTATAGAATATGTACAAAAGAATACAGATGGTGTGTAAAAACTGTCAGAGCGTGGGATTCGAACCCACGTCCTGCACTTAGAACTGGCGACCCTTCTGACTTTTTTACAGTACTAGTTTTAACTCGTATCATGAAAAGTATATCAAATGTCATAGTTTCACAAGTCCAGGTAAGTAGTACTGATGCCATCGGGAAAGACTTTCCGCTTGGGGTAGAAGAAGGTGAAGGCGTCTCGTTTCTGGATGTACGTCCGCACCTGGTGGTCCACCACCCGAAATCCTCTGTTAGTCCCACTTGCACTGGCCTGGCTTTGCAGCACGTTCAGGTACAAGGCTTTGTCGATGGCCGGATCGCGCCGGTTCACCCCTTTGCAGCTAAACTTATTTTGGTCTCCACCGTAACAGTAATACGTCTTCGAGGAGAGAGCAATCATGGCATCCCCACTCCACTCCAGCTTGAAGAGGCCCGGCGTCCGCTTGTCGTACTGGTAATGGTGACGTCGAGGTAGCCACTGGTCCCGTTCCGCCTCATACTGTGCACGTAACTCGGGTTTGACCAGGGACTCCCAATCCGCATTAGACACGGCCATGTAAGCAGAGTCTGTATCCATCTCCATGAGTTGCCAGTCTGATGGATTAAAATACACACCCATGAAATCATACAGAAACTGGAGCATCCTCAGCTTGGCCACCTGGTATACCATACATCCAATCTGGAGGGCCAGGTTGTAACGGATAATCTTCTTGGCTAAAGTGATTTCATACGTGTCGTCATCGATGACCTCCACGGACCGAAACAGAGGGGAATTAACCTTTTTGCGGGCTTGTGGGGTGGTACAGATGTTCACGTTCACGTGCTTATCTTGGTTCGTGACCGTTTTGCCATAATAGCCATTGCCCGTCAATTTCCACGATTCACCGATGATGGCCTTACTCGGATCTTGATCACCTTGACGACGGGCAGACGTCACGATGTCGGCATTCCCCGCAAAACAGGCGTTGGGTACGTACTGTATCACTTGGTACACGCGTGTGACTTCCAGACCGTGGCTGATGTACCACTGTAGTAGCGGAGTGCCCAGCAAGATTTTCTCTGCCCACATACTGCCAATCAACATCCGTCGAGGTGGAGGCAAACACCCGTGTTGCTCAGCATAGGTACCCATGGTGTCTCCAATGTCATCCCGACCCACCAGTGTGTTCTTAAAGATGGGAGGGCACTGGGCGAAGAGTGGCTTGAGAGTGTCGGGAACATGCAGATCACAGTCGACAAAGCCGTAGAGGTCCCCGGAACGAATGGCGTCGAACATCTGTGGCAGACTCAGGAGTCGCCGACGACTGAGAGGGTACCCGCGCGCTTTAAGGAAACGGCGTAAATGTGGGAGGGCCTGGCACATGGTGTGAAATTCACACTCCCACATTTCCATGAGATGGTATCCCCTCTCTTTGACGTAATCGCCGTTCTCCTGCACTTCTTCCCGTAATTCTTCCGCCGATTTCCCACGTCGTTGGTTGAAGCGTCCAGCGCTGAAATGGCATTCGTGGCCGTGCCAATAGCAGCCGTAAAACTGGAATACGGTCGGTGTTCTACCCACAAGGGCAAACCCATCGACGGGGAGTCGACGATCTCCTATGCGCTTCTCTGTGGCGTTGGTCTGATGGCGTATGGAAATTCCCCGTCGATAGGCTTCCCAATCCAACCACTGGTCAGCCAGATGCTTGTAGGGGGTGCGTTGCGGTGTGAAATGCTGGCCTTCCGCCAACCAGCGCGTATAATGCCCGCTGGGCATGGGCTGGGCGAGAGACCACAGGTACAAGGCATTGGCATCGAATCCGATGATCTTAGCACAGGGTTTCCCACCGGGGAGAGTAGTGACGTCCTTCTCGTGATAACGGTGAAAAATAAGGCTAGGTCCGCCGACGATATTCTGTTTTAGACAATCATACATGTCCGCGTCTTTTTGCTGTATCAGCGAGAAGTATGTAGGACAATCTTGAAAGAGATGGCGAAGCGCCAGACCCGGTAAACTCAAGCACTCCTTGAATATGTCGACGTGCATCTCACGACGAAAGAGGTGAACCATTTTCTCGGCCGCTTCGAGGAAAGGAACCACATCTAAGTTATTATATATCATCATGATGTCTTGCCGGCATCATTGAAAACTGTTGACCGCTTCTCTCTTGCAGGAAACAAGCCTATGTTTATGTATACTTGTCTTTTTGAATTTGATGCTAATACTGTTATATGGAAATGGAATAGGTCTTTGGATTATGGACGCGGATATTCTCTAATGGACGACGGCTGGATTATGAATGACGGACTAGACGCTTGTAATTCCGGACATTCCACTTGCTTCAAATCGTCAAAGAACGCGTCCCGGGGTGGCAACTGTGTTTCCTCCAAGCGGTCGAGCGTCGATATATACGTGTAAGGGAACCTCCCTTTGGTTTGTGCGCAGTCATACGCCTTCACCCACTGATCATAGCTATAATTGGGAGCTAAGTAGTTCCGTACATCCAGGAAATGGAGTGACGTGGTAGTGAGGGCCATATGATTATTGATCTTCTTGATGACGGACTTGATGGTATTAGCCTGGGCCAAGTAAGGGTAGAGAAATTCCTTCACCATGTTCAAGTCGTATCGCCCCGAGTTGAAACCGAGCACAGGTAACTGGCCTAGGTATTGTAGGAAGTGGGCTTTCAATTTCTCCGCATACGGTTTAGATAAAGGGACATCCTGCGACTGAATGGGTTCCGGCTCCGACTCCGATTCGGACTCTGACACTTAATCGTCACTAAACGATACACCTGGTATAGGAATCCGATCGTCCAGTTGGTCCAGTACGTCCTGGAACTTGGACACCAACAATTCCGTACTGGCCGCACTGACTTCCTCTAAATACTCCATCATGCGGGTAATCAACTCATGGGAATCCCCCGATGACACGAAACAGACAGGCGCAGCGTCATAGCCGGGTACGTTGATGGAAATGCTCACACTCAGGGGAATATGGCGCTGCGCCCACTGCGTTTCGCTGAGAACATGTCCATGGGTTCCAACAGGGCCTCGAAATCGTAACACGCCCGGTAGGGAAAATAACGGTCCTCCTCCGGTATGATAAGACCCTCATCGGCCAATTCCTCGAAAATAGTAGGCGTGTTATTGTACACACCACCAGGAAATTTTCGCTTCACACTGTTGTCACAAATCTTTTCGTGGGAGTGTAGATGGTTGGAACGGTGAAACACCCGATGGCATTGGGCACAATTGTAGGACTGGTCGTACAGGCTCATATCGTTGATGAGGGAAAAATGACTCACCCCATTGTCGTCGAAGACATCGACTTTCATCGTAGAAGCATACCGTTCTGTTGAGCGATGAACCAATTCAGCCACAAATGTATCCTCCTCGCATCGTAATCGGTATACAAAGATATTGATGTTGAACAGAGTTTCCACGACATCCAAATACTTGAACGGGACTCCCCGGAACTGCCGCGCGTCCAAGTCTTGCTCCTGTAAATACTGTCTCCAATAGCCATTGGCCACTTTGTCACAACACCGCGGATTACACTCGTCCAGATGCACGGCCAAACACCGAAACAGACATTTCCGGTCTTTGTAGGGGCCATGTTTGCCTCCCGTTAATGCATACAGTCCGTTTCGATGAAGCAGCCAAGGTGGAAGAATGACAGGAGCACCGATAGGATGATCTCTCATTTTCGTGACGAAAAATGTGACGTTGGTGACCATTTCCACAAGCCATTTGGTATTGGGGCGTTGCAACCGGGCCCATTCCAACGGGTTCAACATAGTGAGTTGGTCGATGAGTGGCTCCAGAGAAATCGCATCCGTCACCGTGAACGGCTGATCAAACACATAGGTATTATTGCTGGGGTAATAATACCGCAACTGGTCCGTCTCTTTGTGCCGTAAGATGTAACCGAATGTCATATTCAACTTGAACGCTGTGACCTGATCTGTGAAAATGTTCTCGGCGTCGAAAGTTATACAAGTCCAATAAACGACGGTGACGGTGAAAACAATGGCGTATGGTGGTCCAGTGACGTCGATAAATCTCACTCACACGCTCGTCTTGGGGCAAGACTTCAGCCGGAGGTGCTGCTGGGTCCCCTGGAAAATCTTCTCCACGTCTCATGCTGCAGTGAGGCCCCGGCAAATAGCTCCTGTCGTCAGAGTGGTTCAGGCTGGTCAGGTAGGTTGGTCAGGCAGGCTGGTCAGGCAGGTGAGATAGTTCCGTTCGGCAGGCCGATGAATGCACCAACTCCCTAAAAATTTCCCCCTTTTATACGTTTTTTCGTGACATTCGGGTGTTTTCGGTATTCTCCGTGTGTCTTTTCGGTATTCTCCGGGTCTTTTCGGTGACCTCCGTCACTCTCCGGTGATCACATTCGGGTCTTTTCGGTCACCTCCGTGTGTCTTCGGTCACCTCCGGGTCTTTTCGATCACCTCCGGCACTCTCCGGTGATCACATTCGGGTATTTTCGGTCACCTCCGGCACTCTCCGGTCACCTCCGGGTCTTTTCGGTCACCTCCGGCACATCTTCACGGACCTCAACGAACTCGCCGTGCCTCTTCGGTCATCTCCGTGTCTCTTCGCACACCTCCGTCACATCTCTCGGTACCTCCCGCCACATCTTCACGGACCTCACCAAAAAGACACGGAGGTGAACGACATTGTGGGGAAAAACCCCAGTACATGTTCCTCTCACCGAAAAGACACGGAGATGAACGACATCCCCACAGACAGGTCAGTACATCTATCATCCTCACAAGTCACGCCCCATTCACCCAAACCGGAAGTGACGTCATACAGAGGTCACGCTCCATTCACCCAGACCGGAAGTGACGTCATACGGGACAGCGCCCCCTGGTGGATGCAAGAGTTACCTCCCCCGGCAAAATGGGCGGGTATTTGCCGTCTCCCTACTACTAACATGCTTCTATTGTTTTTCCCCCACGCCTTTAATGGTGCGTATTTTCGGAGCTTATCTTCAGTGGATACCTTATTCAAATTTTGTTTTAGCCGTTTTCGTGCTCCGGGTAACTTTGAGATACGGTTTAAGCGTCAATCAAGTTTTGAATAGATGTCCGCCATCTTAAAAGCTGAAGGTCATATCCAAAATCTCCGAACTGTTTATGAAACATTCTATGATATGCAAAAAATAAGGGTTAGTCCTGGACCAATCCAACAATTTGTTTTAATTGAAGCTGATGCCATCCTAGTACCAAGATTGGTCACGGAAAATCTTCATCGATTAACAACATTGATCAGCAAGTCTGTATCTGTATTACCAACATGGTTTACTGAGATCATCACACGCACGACATTATCTCATTGTCTCACGATCATCACACGCACGACATTATCTCATTGTCTCACGATATCCTGATATCATAAATTCATATATGAATACCTCTCTAGATTTCACGCCACGCAGCTGAATGTGTATCAACGACAGAGACAGTCCATAGGTTTAGCTGATGTAAGTGAACAGCAACGGTTCTTCCTCGAAATCTATGGATAGTGGGTTGAAGAGGGAAAGGCGAGATATTATATCCAAATTAATTCATTTGTGGTATGACTGAGGATACAAATTTGCCATACAACATTATCTCTTTAAAGATAAATTGTATGTAAGCACTCAAATATTTTTATAACGTTCAGATCCACATCATATAATTGCATATATCCAGCAGAGAACGCAGAGACTGACGGATATAAAGACACGCATGCCTCAAAATGAATAATCTTTGAGTTTGATATTTGAAAACAATTGGCATGTTGTGATTACAGCATAAAAAAAACATTTTCCGCTGTTCGGATTTTTGGCACTTTCATTTGACCTCACAGTTAATAGGGTTCTGTTTTTCACGAGTAAGGAATATCCCTAAATTTTAGTAACAATCCAAAGGAGGTATCACATAAACAATATGGAGGGTTAAAGACAAACAAACGAACAGACAGACCTTGGAATCAAGATGTTTCTTGCGTGTCATACGTTTGCGGCATAATTGTGTAAAAAAACATACTCATCTTTGAATTGGAGTTATAACACGAACACACACTTGTTCCACATTGTCTGACCTACACGACTTTTGATCGTTTACCTGCAGATACGTAAAAAGGGTTCACATTTGCCTATGGGCAAAATATATCCAGTTGGAGCAGGAGATTTTCTTCTTCGTTTTTCCTTGTTTTAGGATTTCAGGCGTTAGTGAACTTGATCCTTTGACCGCCAAATAAAATAGGATTATTTTATGTCCATGGGACATCATTGTATCATTCATCCATTTAAAAAATTCAATATGTTGCCGTACCATTATCTCTAAGATAGCTTGAACATAAAACGCTGTCATTGTCTCAATAGTGATGAAACAAATTTCTACTGATATATACTGGGCATTTGGAACGAGTAAGTATTTTGTCAACGGTGTGTACAGCCCGCTCCGAAGTCCGGGTGATCACCCACATAATGCTACCAGGATTATCCTCGCGATCATGACTAGGGGATGTTCGTCCGGCACAAAAATGCTTTAATGGCCATATTGTCATCAAAGTGAACAATATCTACCAACTGAAGGTACCCCTTAAACATTAAAGAAAATTGTTCGAACCCATTTTAAACCTGATCCATGCTGTTGATTTCTATTGACAGGCGACAAGTTTCCTGCATCTAATTAATGAGCAATGGACAGATTTCAGCGCCATCAATCATTTAAACTACCCATTCACAAATACAACAAAACACTGAACATCGACATATTGTATTCATTTCTCATTGTATCTCACGACGTGACAGGGCTTTACCTTTACTAATCTTCATAATCTTCATAGACTAGTATCTTCCATCTTTCTCTCTTCAACTCGCCTTCCATAAAGATTTAGAGGAATAAAGGACTCTGATCACTATCCTAGATAAATAAAGGACTCTGATCACTATCCTAGATACCTATCTCATATACAATCAGTCGTGTGGCGTGGAAATTTGAAGTATACATAAAATATATGAATGCAGGATATGATACTAAGATTGAACTGCTTGTGTGGTTATCCCAGAAAACCATACTGATAATGATGACAAAGATTACCTCATTCATGTTTTTATAATGCGTCCATAATGGAGAGACTGAATACACAACACAATATTATTTTACCGGTACCAGAATCTAAGGGCGTACCAGTAATGCCGATCGCTAGATCGTATCCACGACTTCGAATGTATCCCACCCAATAATGTTGTGATTGTGACTAATAATTCTGATACCCGTGAAGGTTCTGAAATAAGCAGAGTTCAATCCGCCCAAATGAGTACTAATTGCGCACCCCTGTTGGCCGACCTATATCTGTGATCTTATGAATGGTTTAAACCTTATGAAAATGACAATATGCAGGCGCTTTCAAAAACCGATCAACTCAAAGCCCGTTCCTTCTCATTCACCAAACGCTATATATAGACGATCTTCTGGTTGTGGATAATCGCTATATAAATGACACAGTCAAGGATATATATCCACCTTCACCGGATTTGAAGGGAACTACAGATAGCCCTAACGACACATCATATTTAGACCTTTATCTCTATAAAAATAAAGCCGATCTTATCTCTCGTCGACTTTACAACAAAAGATGTGATTACAATTTCGACATCGTGAAAAAGACACGATATTCCAGCATATGGCGTATACATATCTCGCCTAGTAGCATTTGCTAGATCCTGTGTTAAATGTGACGATATTAGTCAACGCCACAAAACATTATTGTAGAAACTTATAAAACAGGGCCACCAAGCCCCTTCACTCAAAGTTTCACAAATTTGACGATACATATGCTGATAGCGAAATACTAGCGTAGCGAGCAAGATCTATGGTGTTACGTTTCGTAACTTGTGTCTAATTCCGCTTAACCCGGGGCTAGGTGCTGTATGAACCCAAGTATTTCAAGATACTCACAGTGTTCATATGAACAGTCACAATCAAAGCATGACTGAGATACATCAAGCGTGACTGAGATACATCATTCTCTAGATGACGACTTTACAACAAATATCATATAGATTAAGAATACTGATCAGCGATACGCATCCGATATCTTTTGAACGTCATGATATCTTTCCGGCATCATTAAAAACTGCTGGTCGTTTCTCTCTTACAGGAGACTAGTCTATGTATATTATGATTGTCTTTTTGAATTTGGTGCTAATGCTGTTATATGGAATATGGAATAGGTCATTGGATTATGAAAGCGGATATTCTTTAATGGGCGACGGCTGAATAATGAATGACGGACCAGGCGCTTGTAACCTAATCCTTATCTGTTGGAAACAATAACATAACGTGAACAGATCGAACATTCTCCATACATCGGACCATATTTTAAGTTGGTGGGCCTCTTGCTCTTGGCATCTTCTCTCTGGGGAGAAACCATCTTTTCCAATTTATGCATATTTGGAATTGATGCTAGTTATCGTGCGATAATTAACGCTGAAAATCGTTTATATACGACGGCTAAATCCTGAATGTCGTATCTGTCCGCTGTACTGCACTGAAAACCCGATACATGAGAAGACGAGATATCAGAGTTACCCAGAGCAAATACACAGCCCCAAACAAAATTGTATTTAGGAATAGCCCACTGAAACGATGATAACCCTCGAAATTACTTTCCCTCGCATATATGGAAAATAAGGCAATAAAGGCAAGTTATGTAACAGGCATGGCATCAAGTGGGCCGATACTATCGGCTTCTGAAGGAGCTATTGTTTATGGTGACTCGTACCTGCCATGTCGTTCCGTCGTACTATCGCACTATTATTACTAGAGCGATGGTAAGATGGTACGATGCGATGATACGATGACACGATGCGAGGGTACGATGGGAATTTCTTCATCGCACCATCGCATCGTGCCATAGTCCCATCGTATCGTGCCATCGTACAATCGCACCGTACCATCGTATCAGTACTTAACAAAACAGTTTTATCTTTCGCTGCTGCAAAGCAGTTTCTGTGCTTCTATAAATATTGACTATCCCCAATACAGGTTAAGTCACCCGGTATACATGTGCCTGTAGCTACGAACAAGATGCGTTAACGTTATTTAAGGGCACAATTCAATTTCTGCATCTAAACATCTGAAAGATAAATAGAATGGCCAGTGAAGGTTTCATTTCAGTTTTCTAACAAAAATTGATTACAAGCTACGGTATTTAACTACTTAATCAAGTGAAGCCATTGCTCATGCCACTCCGGTGGACACACCATGTCGTTTTTATTGGCCAGTTTCTCAGACTAGAAATACCAATATTCATTATCACATTCTTCCTATTGAAACAGATACGTCTATTCTATACCATATTTGTAAAGGCGGACATTTGCGTCATTTTTGTTTCAGCTCACTATGTTGTTGGTTTACTACCAGATGTCGTGGAAGAACGATGAGCAAAAGCAATCGGCATTCCGAAATAATTCTGGATATAATTACTTTATCCACATATTGAAAGTGAGAGAAATGATCTTACCATGATCACATCGTGAAGTGTCTGAATTGTCAGAGAGAAATTATAATTGCAACTCGTTTAATGGCAGGTCAGTAATTACAATGCACGAAAATTTCAAACGGGCGGAACTGGATATTCTTTAATTACTTGGTGTTAACATCAGGATATGATTGTTTGGTAAATGGCACAGTGACTGGCGATTCAGGGAACCCAATGAACGACTATCTATTTCTGGACAGTAATATTCCAGTGGGACCTGCATATGGCGTATACATATATCGCCTAGTAGCATTTGCTAGATCCTGCGTTAAATGTGACGATTTTAATCAACGTCACAAAACATTGTTGCAGAAACTTATAAAACAGGGCTATACAACCAAGCGCCTGCACTCAAAGTTTCTCAAATTTGGCGATACATATAGCATGCTGGTAGCAAAATACGAGCGTAGCGTGCAAGATCTATGGCGTTACGTTTCCGAACTTGTGTCTAATTTCGCTTAACCCAGGGCTAGGGGTCATATGAACCCATGTACTTCAAATCCTCAAGGTGCTCATATGAACAGACACAATCAAAGCGTGACTGATATACATCATTCTCTAGATGACGACTTTACAACGAATATTATGGATGAAGAATACTGATCAGCGATACGGATTTTCTATTTTGGAACATCATGCGGTCTTACCGGCATCGTTGAAAACTGTTGACCGCTTCTCTCTTGTAGAAAACTAGACTATGTGTATGTATACTATGATTGTCTTTTTGAATTTGGTGCTAATATTGTTATATGGAATAGGTCTTTGGATTATGGACGCGGATATTCTTGAATGGACGACGGCTGAATTATGAATGACGGACCAGACGCTTATAATTGATGCAGATGGCTTTGTGACAGAGTGGATTTCTTGGCTTATATAGATTATTTGTGCAAAAGAAAATTCGATTCCTCTAAACTGACAATTATTTTAACGATTCTAACCTCCATATTTATTTTCTACCTGTAACTTGGCTAATATGAGTGGAGGAACATTTGCCGTTTCCGTTATTTCTCGTAACATGGCATGGGTACATCACAGAATGATGCCTAGAATAGAATGGTTCTCATAGAATGATTCTAAACAAAAAAAAGAACCGAACCGACAAAAGTAAATGAAAGCAAGCAATCGTAGGATACGTTCGTTAGCATGTCACATTTTTTTCTTTGAGTCATCAAGACAATGTATCAAGACACGATATGTCTTAGTATGGAACATCATATCTGGACTTATACGTCAGGGCATTATCTTACGTCGAATCTACGACAAGAGAGACGAATTCAATTTTGACATTGTTAACTATCCATCTCTGAATAGCAATATTCCAGAAGGACATGCATACGGCGTATAAATGACTCGCCTGGTAACATCATGGGCAGACTGTGACGATTTTAATCAAAGTCAGAAACTGCAGAAACTTGTCAAACAGGAATATACCACAAAATGCCTTCATTTTCGGAATATCATGCGATTTACATTTCCATTGTGTTCAAAGGAACAGGCACAATCAATATGTGACTGAGATACATACTCTGAAAACTACTAGAGAATAAAGAAAGATAAAGAATAATGGTCAGTGATTAGGATTTTATGTGTACTTCATCATGTTTTGCTAATATCACTGATAGCTGTTGGCCGCTTCTCTCTTGTAGGAAACCTTGTTATGTTTTTATTCTGTTTATTTCGTACAGATTTGTAATTGGTGCTTTCGGTCATACGATATATCTCTTTCGATTATTGACACAGAAGTTCTCTATCGGCGATGGCCGAATATTGTCTGTCCGATCTGACGCTTGCTATGAAATTTGACGTTCTTTCTGACTTAAACAGTGTTTTGTTTTAGCATAACCTCCAATACACCAATGATGTTTCCATCTACATGCACTAACCGTTATTCCATTCTGCGTTGCAAACAAGCTCACGAAAGGAATTAATATTCTTAGAGTGAAAAAAAAACAGAATTAATATATTTTCATTACCATGGACGTTAACTAAATTATAAGGAATAGATTCTCGTGAAATTCAATTGCCTGCACACATGTAATTCAATTAACACCTAGCCTAATATTTTCAATTATTATAAGTACATTTCTCTCCATTTATACTTCAACGATAGAAAATGGAAACCAAATCCAATCAAATTCAGCTATAATACGTCAACTGGAAAATGAATTTTCCGTTTATTTCATTCAATTTTATTGGCATTATAGAAATCAATGCATAATTTCATATTTACTATTCAATCGTTCACGATTCTTGCATATCGCTTGAATTTATTACCTACATGGTAGGATTCTGCTGTTGGACTGTTAGTCCCCGAGGTCCGCCCTCTGTACATGTCTCTCGACAAATATATGTATGTTAATTGTTTTGGTGGGAAATTTAAGCCGTACGACGTCGGACATTACAGATTAGTTTTTCTGGGTATTCTTGCATTTACCAGGTTTACCCCATGTTGAGGTGTTTACTCCATCGGACGTCCATGATGCTCATCCATTAACATCAGATGAGTTGTCTGAGCTGATCTGTCATCACAGCTCCCGAGCTAACATAACTAATTCCGCTTAAGCCGATGCTAGGGGCCACGTGGATTCTTCATAGTCTCCACATGAACAGCTGCAATAAAAGCGCGACTGATATACTAAGGCTACATTCGAGAATCCGCCGTATTCTCGGGTATGAATGTCAGGTGCCGAGGGATGCTTTCCCGTAGAATACAAGCGTCTAGTCCGTCATTCATAATTCAGCCGTCGTCCATTAAAGAGTATCCGCGTCAATAATCCAAAGACCTATTCCATATCCATATAACAGTATTAGCACCAAATTCAAAAAAGACAATCATAGTACACATAAACATAGGCTAGTTTCCTGCAAGAGAGAAGCGGTCAACAGTTTTCAATGATGCCGATAAGACATCAAGATGTTCCAAAAATATAAAATTCGTATCGCTGATCAGTATTCTTAATCCATAATAATCGTTCTAAATTCGTTACCTTGAAAATGGTGTATCTCAGTCACGCTTTGATTGTGCCTGTTCATATGAGCACCATGAGGATCTTGAAGTACATGGGTTCATACGACCCCTAGCCCCGGGTTAAGCGGAATTAGACACAAGTTACGGAACGTAACGCCATAGATCTTGCACGCTACGTTCGTATTTTGCTATCAGCATGCGATATGTATCGCCAAATTTGAGAAACTTTGAGTGGAGGCGCTTGGAGGAATAGCCCTGTTTTATAAGTTTCTGCAACAATGTTTTGTGACGTTGATTGAAATCGTCACAATTAACACAGGATCTAGCAAATGCTACTAGGCGAGATATGTATACGCCATATGCAGGTCCCACTGGAATATTACTGTCCAGAAAAGGATAGTTTACGATGTCGAAATTGTAATCATCTCTTTTGTCATAAAGTCGACGAGAGAGAATGCCCGCTTCATTTTTATAGAGATAGAGATCTAAATAAGATGTGCCTGTAGGGCTATCTGTAGTTTCCTTCAAATCCAGTGAAGGTGGATATATATCCTTCACTGCGTCATTTATATAGCGATTATCCACAGCGAGAAGATCGTCTATATAGCGTTTGGTGAATGAGAAGGAACGGGCTTTAAATGGATCGGTTTTTGAAAGCGCCTGCATATAGTCACATTCATAAGAGAACAGATGCAGGTCAGCCAATAGGGGTGCGCAATTAGTACCCATTGGAATACCTATACGCTGTTGATATATTGTGTTGCCAAATTTCACATAGATGTTTTTAATGGGAAATTCAAGCAACTCTATAAACAAAGAAACATCCCATGAATGATATCTCTTGTATGTAGTAGAGCTAAAGAATGCTTTATGGCTTCCGACATTAATATATCTACGATCAGTTTTCTTGAACACAGATACTATTAACGAACTTAGACGGTCAATAAGGTCCTGATGAGGGATTGTAGTATAGAGAGTCGAGAAATCCCATGTGGATACATGTCTGTACGGTATGTGACCTTTAGCATCAAGTTCCTCCGTAAGACATTTTGAGTTTTTTAATATCCACATATATTCAACGCCAGAGTTTTTAGAAATAGTGGCGCAATACCTTTCCCAAAATGCTTTTACCTCCTGAAAGGCCCTCGTCAATAGGGTTGAAAGAAGCTTGGTGGTGCAGCTTCTAGAACCAGCTATGAATCTAGCTTTGAATGGTGATTTATGCATTTTGGGAGTCCAGTATACTTTTGGTATGTCGTTATGATTTGTTGGAAGACAAATACCTCTTTCCCTGAGAAACGTTTTGTGATTGTTAAATAAATCTTCCAGAGTAAATGAAGTTTGGGAGTAAGTAGACGTATTTGATGATGATAGGTCTACACTCAATTCTTTAACCAGCACCTGGTAATAGTAATATTTACATATGAATATTATATTATTTGGAGCTTTGTCTGCTGGGACAATGACGAATTTACTCTGGAGATTTGCAAGAACTTCTTGCGAATTGAGGTTTCTCAGTACTTGTTTTGCCGTGGGAAGAGTACTTCTGTCAATATGGTGGATTGTTTCAACGACCTTGCTTTTGGTGAGGTCCAGCCAATCAGCGAGTACTGTAGGTTCAACTTTTTCTCGCTTCGACCAATCAGTAACGTACTGTTCCAATGCAGACAGGACTATCTTCTGGTCAGCCTTCAGATTTATTCTTCCCGCCTTTCTATATTTAGGTCCTTTCATCAGGAGTAATGGTTGCATTTTAGTCGTCAGACGTCGTTAATTTTTTCCACCTCTTGCATATCGCTGCAATGACATGGTGGAGGTAATTTCACGTTATGTGATCTTTGAATTATGGATTTGTCTTTGGGTTATGGACCTTTGGAAACTCTTAATGCACGACGACTGCTCAATGTATGACGGATCTGACGCATTTATTTATTCTATTTGGATTAATACATGTACGTGTTCTAGCTTTGGCAACGATAGTAGTTGGTGCGTATAGGCTTGACTGAACAAGGAACCAGCTACCCAGTAATGGTTAATTTAATTGAAAATATACGTACTGAGAATTGCAATTTGAGAAATATATTGTATCGTCTATTTTTATTTCATTGATCGGATTATCTCGGCGGCCGAGTCTGTTGCACTCGACGTTCACGTGTAATCTCTGTTTCAATATTTTGTCATTCCTTTCACGAGGCCATTCCTTTCCTGTGAAAATATTTGCAACGAAATTTGTATAATTAAAATAATCATTGACAAGTTTTCTGGTTGATCACTTAAAATATATTATCGACGAGTAGTCTCATATCGAGTAAATAGTATAAACATTACATGATTTTGAGAATCGAGTTAGGCCTTTCCCCAAGAAGTATATCAGTATGGATAAAATAAATTAAGAATGAAAGAAAAATTAGCCGTCGGTGGGAATCGAAATCCTGACCTCGCTAACCATAGGGTTGCTCTTTCAGAGGTATGCTGGTCTATTGGGAATACTTCCGTGGATTGTCCCTTCTATAACCAATCCTTTCTCCTGGTGTCGCAACTTGCAATGTGATGAATAAATGACAATTTGATGTCGTTAGTTCAATGTTGAACTATATCTACTTGAGGCGTTGCTTCATAAGCTATGTTATTTAACACAGTGTCCACACTATTGTATGGTTCAAATCTAAGTCTTGGGTCTGCAAAGGAGTAGTCAATTGTCATTATAATAATATGTTGAGTTTGGCAACTCTATAGGTATTCCAATACTGAATGTGGATCTCTTTTGACAGACCTATATACCTGTTCTATTATAAATAGACAATGTGTAGAAATTACTAAAAGATGATAGTTTCAAAGCGTATTCCCTCTCATTCACGATATATCGGCGATCTTCTTGCTTTGGATAATCATTATATATGCGGCGTTGTGAAGGAAATATACCCGCCTTCCTTGGAATTTAAAAAAACTGCCGTTAGTGGAATTAAATCCCATCTATAAAGATGAAAAGAATTTTCTGTAACGTCGACTCTACGAAAAGAAAGATGATGTTAACTACCCCTTCTTTGACAGCAATATTCCGGAATGGCCTCACCTGATAGGATTTACTAAATCCTGTGTAAACTATGACGATTTCAATCAACGTCACAAATAAACCTTTATGTTGAGGCAGAATGTAATTCTTTCACTGTTCCTTCATTTTCCTTGTCTTTTATAACAATATCGTGTATCGACAATCTCGGTTTAATGTCTTATATTGGACTTTCTGTTGGCAATGACATAAAACATTTTTTCATAAACTAATTTGACAAGGCTATATCACCAAGCTAATTTGACAAGGCTATACGACCAAGCTAATTTGACAAGGCTATACCACCAAGCTAATTTGACAAGGCTATACGACCAAGCTAATTTGGCAAGGCTATACCACCAAGCTAATTTGACAAGGCTATACCCCAAGCTAATTTGACAAGGCTATACCACCAAGTTAATTCGACAAGGTTATACCACCAAGCTAATTTGACAAGGCTATACCACCGAGCTAATTTGACAAGGCTATACCACCAAGCTAATTTGACATGGCTATACCACCAAGTTAATTTGACAAGGCTATACCGTCAAGTTAATTTGACAAGGCTATACCACCGAGCTAATTTGACAAGGCTATACTACCGAGCTAATTTGACAAGGCTATACCACAAGGCTATTTCACTCAAAGTTCCTCAAATTTGGTGATAAATATCACACACTGACAGCAAAGTACGATCGTATTCTGTAAGAGATTTGGCGCTGAGTTAGAAGATATAGGAATCGGATACTTTTAACCAGCGTACATTCTTAACTCCACTCCGGCATCATTAAGAACTTTTGACCACTTCTCTTTTGCAGGAAATTAGCTTATGTTCCTATATATTGGTTATGCTTAAGTAGAGTTTGTTACTATAGTATTGTTTTTTATGAAATACGGTGTACCCATTATCATGATTATGGACGCTGATATTCTTTATGTTTGACGGACGACTGTCTACTGTTATGTCTTCTTCTCGAACCTCTGGTGGTCACAGTGGCTCGGTGGTCACAGTGGCTCGTGTAGCAGTGGGTGTCTTCGTCGATGTTGTTGTTGTGATTATATATATGGCTCCTTATATATACTCACTTCAATTTGTTTTTCCATATACCGGGTGTGAGGTCTAAGTGTATTCAATGTTCATTTCTTAGCTGTGTCGATACTCTGTACTATGCTTTGTCGATACTGTGTACTCTGCCCATACTTTGACCGTTAAACAAAGATAGATCACGAGGGAATTATTTTGGAGACAAACAGTTTCTAAGTTTTTTCGTTTTAATTGCTCTAAGTAATCACTGCCACCGTTCAATCTATTTGACTGTATTTCCCATGTAACATATATTCTTACAACTCTCTTTCGAGGCATTGAGCGATGGGGTATTCCTCGTATATATGTCGTGTCCTCTCAGAGAATGACAGTCGTTGCCTCAAAAAATCGATTTCAATTAAAGTAATGGTATTGATGGTAGTATACTGTTACGTTTTAAACTAGTCGGTTTGCTTGTCTCGGTAAGGAAGTGAATCGTAATATTCTGTACCAGTCACAAAATAATAGAGCTGTAATATCGTGACGATACTTCAACTTTCTTTCAATGTCACGAATGATTGATAGCTGATATAACTTTCTTTTTCTACTCAATCTACTCTACTCTAATAAACCATGTCACGTGTAGTGGATATATTATTGGCATTGATGCGTTTTTGGGGGGGGGGATTCGCTTTGTGGGAAGGCCGTGAAAGTCTCAGATGATAGCTATGAGATATTGCAAAGTGACTTAAAACAAAAAATAAAGGGCCTTTAATGCCCACTCAGGGCGGGGATATCAATGTTCTTGTACTTACTGTAGTTGTGTAAGTCTATGTTGTGTTTTGACAGGTGCATAGGAAGGTATCAGAAGTGGATCCTAGCAAATAGAGGCTTGGAGGTAGAACCGACCCATGCATTAGGGCTAGACTGGGTTACTACCTCTGCTTATCAAAACAGTGGACAGGTGGAAGATGGAATTTTAAATTTACGACTATTATATGACAAATATGCCCGCCCCCTGTACATACCTTTTGGTCTTTGATATATGTTGGCATTGTGGGAAGTTGGTGCTGGGTCGACATCGGGCCTTACAGACTAGTCTTTTGTGTAAAATGCCGTCATTTTAATCTGACGACGATACAGCTCACCAATCCCCCAGTGTACGAGTTGTCACAGCGACACAGCTCACGAATTACCAATATACGAGTTGGCAGAGCCTTTCCATCACAGCTCTCTAGATTTGTATCTAATACCGCTTATGCCGGTGCTATGAGCCGTGTGATCATGTCATCCAAGTTGTCACATGAGCAGGTACAATAAAAGCGTATCGGAGATACAACACATATCACGAATCGTTAGATTCTTGGTATGTGCTTTAGAATAGGTTAACCAGAAGACTACACTGTGAGGTCATGTGGCTCTGTCAGTATGTCGGCACCTCTTCCCACTCCCCTTATATGCGTTGTAATTTAACATGTATATGCGCAAATTATCTGTTTGTTCCGCTGATATGACCACTATTTTAATCCAAAATGTCCCGAACTTGTGTCTAATTCGTAACTTGTGTCTAATTCCGCTTAACCCGTGGCTAGGGGCCGTATGAACCCATGTACAAACAATCAAAGCGTGACTGAGATACATCATTCTCTAGATGACGACTTCGGTATTTTTGAAGCAACTGTTGACCGCTTCTCTCTTGCAGGAAGCTAGCCTATGTTTATGTATACTATGATTGTCTTCTTGAATTTGGTGCTAATGCTGTTATATGGAATGTGGAACAAGTCTTTGGATTATGGACGCGGATATTGTTTAATGGACGACGGTTGAATTGTGAATGATGGACCAGACGCTTGTAATTTGAGAGGATAGCTTCAGGTGGTTATGTCACTCAAGATAGGACATTAACTAGGTAATGATATAGATAACCATTCAAGTGAGCTCAGCTAAGTCAGTGCACCAGATTTGCATATTCATGCGTCATCACTGGTCATAGTTCGTCTGACAAAGCCGTGCCATGCCAAAATTTACAGGAATCTAGGTTACTCGCGTTCGAACATAAACTAGGACGCCAGGACGAAGACAACAGCATTCGTGACCTCCTGACCTCTACGGATATACCGATATTTTAGCGCCAGGCAATGTGTTGTGTGTTTTGTTCTCTTTGATTGTTTTCAATTCAAATGTTCGTATTCAAAGTTCAAATATCGACCCATGTATCAGCCCGAGACCACAGGTGGAGAGCTGAAGCCCGATATCAAAACAACCAGTCCAGCAAGTTTAGGATATTTTTTTCTGTTTTTACATTCGACAGCTAAAGCACTAAAAGCACTCACACGAGTGAGAGGACCGGGGAACTGGATCAACATCGTTGAGATATACAGGTCAGCGTTCTATAAAACCGGTTACAGAATCTCTCGGTGTTGCGTGAGGTGATGTGGCCGTGGTGGTTTTAGCGCCTGTCCTGTATTTTCAGGCAACTAGTATTATTACAACGCATATAAGGGTAGTGGGAAGAGGTGCCGACATACTGACAGTCACATGACTTCACAGTATAATCTTCTGGTTAACCTATTCTAAAGCACATACCAAGAATCTAATGATTCGTGATATGTGGTGTATCTCGGGTACAATGTGGATTCGATTCTCATTAGGGTCAATTGTTTTTTTGTTTTTTTTTGTTTTACCAGTGGGAAAGTTAACATCACAACAATCTAGGTAAACGAAGATGGTAAATCAGGGGAATACCATCTAGACGTAACGCTATGAAAAGTTCGTGGGAAATGTTCGCCGATATTCTGCGAGATCCCATAATAAGCCAGTCACGACAATTTCTGACTTTTCATTCTGATAATGATTGACGTTTACTTCACGGAGATTAACATCTTCACGCGGCACAATCTTTTGATATTTTCTACCCCCTAACAAAGCCAGACTTTTCGGCGGGAGTAAAATCTTTGATCTTCGCGGTATATGTCTGGTATTTGAATACTGTTTCCCGATAATGTTTATATATTAGACCACATGCTACCGCGTGTAATCACTGTGGGCGTGATTTCAACAAGCTAGCCACCTGATTGGCTAAAAAATGTAGTTTCAAATTCGCATGGGAGTTATATTGTTCTGAATTCAGATATAATACACCGTGATATTATATCTGAGTTTACTGAGGTTGACATCACATGCGCTGCTGGTTGATGAATTTATATTTGAATCCAGACAAAGTGTCAAACATAAACCATATTCGCTATTCTTTCGCTTAAAGTGTGCAATAATAAACATATTGTCAATCACGTGGATGTCTCACGTGTCCACTCTTTAATACTTCAGCTTCATTTAGTTCCGCGTTAACTGGTAACTCATATTCTGTTAACTCGTATGTTGATCTTAGTTGTTCTACTACAAACTGTATTTATTTAGTTTTCTGTAGGAAGTGTGGTCAACAGTATGTTGGCAAGACCACCCAAAGACTCCATCTTAGGGTGAACGGTCACAGAAAATCCGCTAGGAAAAAGCAATTGCTTATAGGTAAACATTTTTCTGGACCCGACCATGGCTGGGATAACTTTAGTATTCAGATCATAGACGTCGTCTATCCATCTACTAAGGATTCTCCCTTTGGATTTGAGAGAAAAATCCGAGAGCGGGAATTATTCTGGATGCTAGAACTTGGGTCAGTGTTTCTGTTTGGTTTGAACGATAATGTCAGTGGGTTCGGAAATGCTACAAACCGCCGTTCAAATATATCAAACATTACCCAACTATTTAAACCCCATCAACGGAGACAACGCAGCCATGGTTGGCGAAAGTTTAATAGTTCGATGATTCACGATCATATCACTTTAAATTACTTAGTGGGTTTAACTAACACACCCAATAGTATACATAGCTTACGTACAGTTCTGTATGCGTTACCTCTGAGAGCTTCAAATCAAATAGCCATAGATATACAACAATCTGCATCTTCAGGAAATATAATACCACCAAAAATCAGTAGAGTATGTCAAGATATAGCGTATTTTCGGTTGTATCGTCCAGTGAACATAATAGAAACATCTCAAGATCGGCTTTTCTTGAAACTCAACTACTTAGATAAAGGACTGGACATCATTAATTTACCTCGAATCCTGAACGCTGTACCAAACTATTTTAAGTTCACAGAACCTCCTTGCATTTCATATAACTATACTAAATCTATAGCCACCAAAATATTCAATTACTCCAATGCTGTCACGTAAGGAGGCTATAGTTGTGATTGTGAATCGTCGAACTTTATCTATACACCATGCAAACATATTGTGACTGGTGACCTTGATGCGGTGAGTGATAAGGATCTGAAATTACTCCTGATGAAAGGACCTAAATATAGAGAGTCAAGAAGAATAAATCTGAAGGCCGACCAGAAGATAGTCCTGTCTGCATTGGAACAGTACGTTATTGATTGGTCTAAGCGAGAAAAAGTTGAACCTACAGTACTCGCTGATTGGCTGGACCTCACCAAGAGCAAGGTCGTTGAAACAATCCGCCATATTGACAGAATTACTCTTCCCCAAGCAAAACAAGTTCTGAGAAACCTCAATTCGCAAGAAGTTCTAGCAAATCTCCAGAGTAAATTCGTCATAGTCCCAGCAGGCAAAGCTCCGAATAATATAATATTCATATGTAAATATTACTATTACCAGGTGCTGGTTAAAGAATTGAGTGTAGACATATGTTCATCAAATACGTCTACTTACTCCCGAACTGCATTTACTCTGGAAGATTTATTTAACAATCACAAAAAGTTTCTCAGGGAAAGAGGTATTTGTCTTCCAACCAATCATAACGACATACCAAAACTATACTGGACTCCCAAAATGCATAAATCACCATACAAAGTTAGATTCATAGCCGGTTCTAGAAGCTGCACCTCGAATTTATTAATTTAATCTGTATGTATATCCAATGCTACATGTACAAAACAGGTCAATGCTTATACATTGAACATACATGTACCAAGCTAAATATAATTGATCTGTTTTTGAAATATCATTGAGGTAATACACAGTGACAAAATATATGTATATCAATGTATTGACCAAAAATCTCCATGTAGATTTGCTCCAATTAAGCTAAGCTGAAATGAATTTTATTATAATAATATATTATATAATAATGAATAATTTCGATATTCTATTATAACTTGGTTACTTATCATAACCAATGATTCAATGAATACCCGATTCCTGAATACTTTGTGATTTTCTCACTATGTATTGGACTTTCTTTTTTTTTCTTTTTCTTTTTTTTTTCTTTTTTCTTTTTCCAATATTTTACATCCGTATGTTGTTAAAACCCTGATCTCTACCTTTGTTAGTCCCGCACAACACATACTTTGTATATAGTATAAAGCCATGTAAGTGCTTCTATAGCTGGTACTCCAGCTGTTTTACTTTGTGTGTCCACAGACATAGCTTGCTAACTTTCATATTATTTGTTATGTACTACTCGCAATACACTGGGGACTTTCCTTTAACTTATATTCATATGTCTCTCATAAATGGACCATAATAGTCTAGTAGACTGTTCATCTCAATTGCCATTTTTTAACGTGTCTGACATTAGCTCATTATATGCCCAATCTGAATCAGACAAAACGCCTTTTCCTGGCTATGAATATATGTGCTTCGACCCGCTTAACCTAAATGATCCAGATGACTCAACATACACAACGGACGATAACCAAAACGAAATCTCTCATTGGCAAAACGTGCATTCCCCTGAATCAATTTATTACACAGAAGATTCTTTTGTAACACATTTACAAACCAAAAATATCTCAAAGTCTGATTGTTTCTCATTGATACATTTCAATGCCAGAAGTCTCAAAAAACACTTTACAGACATAACTAGTTACCTTTCCAACTTGAAATTTGATTTTTCTGTTATTGGTATTTCGGAAAGTTGGCTAGATCCTAACACATCTGAACTATTTGATATCCCTGGCTACCAACCTTTTACATCATCTAGAAACAAAAGAAAAGGTGGCGGTCTCGTTTTGTACATACATACTGATATTACCAATTGCACCGTTCGTGAGGACCTGACCTATATTGACGAAAACGGTGAATATGAATCGCTATTTGTTGATGTTGTCATTGATTCTAAACCACATTCTATCGGAATTGTATACCGCCCACCTGGGAAAAGCGTTCAATATTTTAACGATAATCTATCGTCGATACTCAAACACTTGAAGCCTGAAAAGTGTAAGTGCATTGTTATGGGCGATTTCAATATCGATCTATTCAAAACTGAACAACATGGGCCATCTAAAAACTTTCTCGAAATTATGAAATCAAATTATTTTTTTCCCAAAATAACTAAACCCACTCGAGTTACATCGAAATCAGCCACCCTCATCGATAATGTCTTTCTTAATTTCCATGAAGATAGTTTGTCATCTGGCCTTCTTCTCACCGACATTACTGACCATCTTCCCATATTCCATATCACAAAATCCCAGCTAATATCACCGAAAAAAAAATTGCATCTTACCTATCGTAATACATCGTCTGATCAGAGAGCTCTATTTGCTGAAAAATTGGAAAATATTAACTGGAATGGAGTGATGGATGACCACACTGATGTGAACACATCGACAAACTTGTTTCTGGACGACTTTAATACTGTATACAATGAATGCTTCCCACTTGTCACAAAAACGTCAGAAAAAACAAAAATCACCAAACCCTGGATTACATTTGCGTTACTTACATCAATTAGAGAAAAAAACAGACTCTTTCGATTACACTTATCTGCTTCAAGTCCGACCATTTCCCGTGAATACAGACAATATAGAAATAAACTCAATCATATATTAAAAATAGCCAAGAAACAATACTATGAAGATAAATTTAATCTCTACAACCATGACATTAAAAATACTTGGAAAGTCTTGAACCAACTGATGAACCGATCCAAAGTAACCTTTCTGCCAAAAACATTTAAAATTAACGGTCTGGATACAGACAACCCTTCCGTCATTTCCAATCACTTTAATGATTACTTCAGTACAGTTCCCTCTAAACTCGCATCAAAGATTACTAATACCTCTGTTGATTATAAAGATTATCTAACTGATAATTTTGAACAAAACCTGGACCTTAACCCTTGCACACCCAATGAAGTTATCGAAGTTATCGCCGATCTGAAAAATAGTTCGGCTGGAATTGACGGCATACGAATATCACTAATAAAACCCATTGCTCATTTGATAGCCTTTCCACTGTCTCACATTATAAACATATCATTTCAATTAGGCAAAGTTCCTGGCGCAATGAAAATCGCTAGAATTACACCTATCTATAAACCGGGAATGAAAGATATTGTTGATAATTATCGGCCAATATCCGTGCTCCCTTGTTTCAGTAAAATTGTTGAAAAAATTGTGGTAACAAGAATGCTAACATTTTTGGAAGATAATAACATTATATGTTCTCATCAATTTGGCTTCCGACCGAATCACTCTACATCGCATGCAGTTCTATCCTTATTTGACAAGTTAGTATCCGCTCGAGAAAACAAACAGTACAGCATTACCACCTTTCTGGACCTTTCAAACGCCTTTGACACGGTTAACCACAATATTCTCCTAAATAAATTAGATTACTATGGTTTCCGGGGCAAGTGTAATGATTGGTTTCAAAGTTATTTAACTTCACGATCCCAATGCGTTTCGTACAATGATACATTATCGTCGCTTAAATCTATCAGTTGTGGAGTTCCACAAGGCTCAATTTTAGGACCAATATTTTTCCTTTTGTATATAAATGATATTTCTTATGTTACCCAACTCCTTGATATTATACTTTTTGCAGATGACACAAGTGTTACCCTGTCTGATAGCGACCCAAAACTACTAGTGGATATGATTGTTGAGGAATTGGAAAAATTACAAACTTGGTTCTCTTGTAACAAATTGTCACTAAATGTTTTGAAATTAAAATTTATGTTTATTAAGCCATCTAGACGCCGTGCATGCAATTTCAAACCTAAAATATCTATATGTGGTACTGAACTCGAGCAAGTCTCCCATTTCAAATTTTTAGGGGTGCATTTTAATGATCGTCTCAATTGGACAACACACATTGACGAAATACGAGAAAAGATTTCAAGAAATATTGGCGTTATCAATCATATCAAATCTACTCTGAACAATAAATCGCTCTATATACTATACTATTCCCTAATCTATCCATATCTATCATATTGCAACATTCTATGGGGGAATACGTATCCAACTCATATCGAGCCCTTGAAACGATTACAAAAAAAGATTGTTCGTATAATCATGTCAGCCGACAAGCTAGCTCATACAGATCTACTTTTTAAAGAGTTGAATATTTTGCCAGTTGCCAGTTTAAACGATCATTTAATTTCGTTGCTCGTGCACAAGTTTTCATTTCATAATCACGTGTTACCCATTTCACTTCGAGATTGCTTCATCAAGATATCAGCTATCCATTCCTATCCAACTCGACAGTCTACCATAAATATCTATCGTCCATTTTACTCATCGGATCTTTCATACTATTCGGTTAAGAGAAAGGGACCTCGGTTGTGGAACAGTTTTCCCCCTAAGTTAAAATCTACTCCATCCTTGTCACTGTTTAAATCGCAATCGCAATCTTATTTTAACAATATTTAAGTCCCTAGTGTATTACATTATAAAACCACACATAGTTTCATTTGATTATGGTAGATTTTCTGTGGACCACAAGGTTCTTGTTTTATTTATACAAATGGTATCAGCTGCCTGTCATTCCTACATGCATATTTATTTTCATCAAAATCATGTATGCTTAATATTAATTTAATTAATTTGGGATAGAACAAGCCCTTCGGGGTTTTATTCCCGCCAAATGCTTTATACTGATTTATACACAATGCTGCATCTGGTGAATAAAGTACTGATACTGCACCACCAAGCTTCTTTCAACCCTATTGACGAGGGCCCTTCAGCAGGTTGGGAAAGGTATTGCGCCACTATTTCCAAGAACTCTGGCGTTGAATGTATGTGGATATTGAAAAACTCAAAATGTCTTACGGAAGAACTTGATGCTAAAGGTCACATACCGTACAGACATGTATCCACATGGGATTTCTCGACTCTCTATACTACAATCCCTCATCAGGACCTTATTGACAGTCTAAGTTCATTAATAGTATCTGTGTTCAAGAAAACTGATCGTAGATATATTAATGTCGGAAGCCATAAAGCATTCTTTAGCTCTACTACATACAAGAGATATCATTCATGGGATGTTTCTTTGTTTATAGAGTTGCTTGAATTTCTCATTAAAAATATCTATGTGAAATTTGGCAACACAATATATCAGCAGCATATAGGTATTCCAATGGGTACTAATTGAGCACCCCTGTTGGCTGACCTGTATCTGTTCTCTTATGAATATGACTATATGCAGGCGCTTTCAAAAACCGATCCATTCAAAGCCCGTTCCTTCTCATTCACCAAACGCTATATAGACGATCTTCTCGCTGTGGATAATCGCTATATAAATGACGCAGTGAAGGATATATATCCACCTTCACTGGATTTGAAGGAAACTACAGATAGCCCTACAGGCACATCATATTTAGATCTCTCTCTCTATAAAAATGAAGCGGGCATTCTCTCTCGTCAACTTTATGACAAAAGAGATGATTACAATTTCGACATCGTAAACTATCCCTTTCTGGACAGTAATATTCCAGTGGGACCTGCATATGGCGTATACATATCTCGCTTAGTAGCATTTGCTAGATCCTGTGTTAAATGTGACGATTATAATCAACGTCACAAAACATTGTTGCAGAAACTTATAAAACAGGGCTATTGCACCAAGCGCCTCCACTCAAAGTTTCTCAAATTTGGCGATACATATCGCATGCTGATAGCAAAATACGAACCTAGCGTGCAAGATCTATGGCGCTACGTTTCGTAACTTGTGTCTAATTCCGCTTAACCCGGGGCTAGGGGCCGTATGAACCCATGTACTTCAAGATCCTCATGATACTCATATGAACAGTCACAATCAAAGCGTGACTGAGATACATCATTCTTTAGATGACGACTTTACAACGAATATTATGGATTAAGAATACTGATCAGCGATACGGATTTGATATTTTTGGAACATCATGATGTCTTGCCGGCATCATTAAAAACTGTTGACCGCTTCTCTCTTGCAGGAAACAAGCCTATGTTTATGTATACTATGATTGTCTTTTTGAATTTGGTGCTAATACTGTTATATGGACTATGAAATAGGTCTTTGGATTATGGACGCGGATATTCTCTAATGGACGACGGCTGAATTATGAATGACGGACTAGACGCTTGTAATTATATGCTCCTATTCAACACTATTGGAAGGTTCTGTACAGACGTGACCGACCAGTTTAAAGAGCTGAAAATTTGCCTATTTCACCTAATACCTTTGAAACCGTTATATCTACAGAAAAACATTCGGTATTGAGTCAAATTTTCGGCCGTAAATTGATCCGACGTCAAAGCATTTTTTGTACAAACATCCGAAAGTCGAAGCTATGTTACAGGATATCATTGATTCAAAATCGTCTACTGGTAATATAAGGAGCATGAAACCTTGTTTTTCTTTAATTCGTCCTGACATAATGACTTTCGGTACAGACTGTATCTAGTTCACTAAAATCCTCAATTTGTCACAATCATACGCTCAATATGGAAACTAAACAACCCGTTCAGTTAACAATACACACATCCCAGACGTATTAAATGGACCTAAATCATGACCAGACTCTTGAGTAAATAGAACTTAACGTGATCTTGTCTGTAGTATCAAACACTCTCTTCGACCTCGGCAGTATGTGCTTTACCTGATGGCGTTTTATAATCATGCAATGTTTTCCTATGCATCGACTTCTTCCATAGAATTAATTTTTGATGGTGAATAAGTCTGTCCATTTTAATTAGTCGTCTACTTTGGTGCTTGTCAAAAATCAATAGTTAACCCTGCAACAATTTCCTTTTTAGAATTGCAAATTGAAAATTTAGAAAAAATAACTTGCGGATCCGACAATGAAGATAATATAGAGAAGTTGAAACAAAAACAAAAAGAATTAGAAGAATGCCGAAAGGTGAAAATTGAGGGTAGTATAGTAAGATCCCGAGCCCAATGGCTAGAGGAGGGAGAAAAACCTTCAAAATATTTTCTTGGACTTGAAAAAAGGAATTTTGTCAATAAGGCGATGTTGAAGATAGAAACTGATCAAGGCAAAATTATTTCAGAACCAAAGGCTATATTGGCTGAAACTGCAAATTTTTACGAAAATTTATACAAGAGAAGAGAGATGGTAGATATCAATTTGGAAGGCCTTTTATTAGACAAAACCTATACAAAGCTAACCAATGAGCAAGCCCAAAAACTAGAAGGTGAGCTTAGTCTTAGCGAAATTCTGGAGGCATTAAAATCCATGAAAAACTCGAAAAGCCCAGGTTCAGATGGGTATACAGTGGAATTCTTCAAATTCTTCTGGTCGGACTTAGGTCCCTTCTTATTAAGATCATTAAATTATGCATATTATAATACTCAATTATCGACGACTCAAAAACATGGTCTAATTACGTGTATCCCAAAAAAAGAGAAATCTAAATTGATGCTAAAAAATTGGCGACCTATCTCGTTACTTAATGTAAGCTATAAAATTGCTTCAAAAGCTATTTCTAAGCGCATTAAAAATGTGCTAGCAATTATTATACATGACGACCAGAAAGGTTTTATGGCAGGACGTTATATTGGGGAAGTTACACGTCTTATTTATGACATTATGGAATACACTGATAGACAAAAAATTCCTGGTCTTCTACTACTATTAGACTTTGAGAAGGCCTTTGACTCTGTGGATTGGTGCTTCCTCCATAAAGTTCTAAATGTTTTCAATTTTGGCCCATCTATCAGACAATGGATATCAATTTTTTATGCAGATATTTCGTCTAGTGTTACTGTTAATGGGTTCATTTCGAGTTCCTTTAAGATTTTGAGAGGCTGTAGGCAAGGAGATCCGATGTCGCCGTATGTGTTTTACTCTGCGTAGAGATCTTGGGAATCTTAATGCGAAATGATAACAATATTATTGGAATCAAAATTAAAAATAAAGAATACAAGATGGCACAGTTTGCGGATGATACGTCTGTTCTCTTGGATGGGACTGGTAAGACAATGAGAGCAACATTAGGTCTCCTGCAATTTTTTGCCTCCTTTTCGGGGTTACGTCTTAATACGGAAAAAACAAAGGCAATATGGCTCGGTGCCAAAAAGTATTGTAATGATACTCTGTGCGATGAATGGAAATTGGACTGGTGTAGAAATCATTTTTCTTTGTTAGGAATCAAGTTTTCGGTAAATCTAAATGAAATGATAGAATTGAACTATGAGGAGAAATTAAGAGAAATTAGAATATTACTACAGCAATGGTCTAGACGGAATTTAACAGTGCTGGGTAGATCTATTATCCTGAAAACATTAGCCCTTCCAAAACTCAACCATGTGCTTTCTTGTTTGCCAAATCCGCAAAAGAGCTTTATTAAAGAATTGAATTCAATATTTTTTAAGTATTTGTGGAGAGGTATACCAGATAAAATTAAGAGAGATATAATGGTGAGAGACTACCGAAATGGTGGTATCAAGATGATTCACATAGAAAATTTTATGAAGGCTATTAAAATAGCTTGGTTGAGAAGAAAAATTACAGGGTCTGGTTCATGGAAAAGTTTGGTCCCGATTCAAGTTGGTGAACTTGATATTTTGGAGCATGGTTCTAGATCAGTAGCAAGTATTGCCAACAAGCTATCTAATTTATTCTGGAGAGATGTATTGTTATCATGGGCTGATTTAGTTATTGCAAATGAAACGGAGACCGGCACCCGAATAAATGTGCACACAATGTGCCTATGGTGTAGTGATAAAATTTTGATAGCAGGAAAACCGGTCTACTACCACCACTGGTACACAAAAGGGGTAAAATATGTGAATGACCTCCTCGATGAAAATGGAAGTTTTAGATCATATAATTCATTTAGAAAAGATTATAATATAAGCTTAAATTTTTTAGAGTATATGGGAATTATATCTGCAGTGAAGCATTGTGGCTTACATCTTCCGAAGACAATCACACCAAGTCCAGTTTATCCATTGATTCCAAAGAATATCAAACTCTTGATTAAGAGTACAAAGGGATGTAGAGATATTTACTCTGTTTTAATATGTAATAAGAATGAAAAGACAAAAGCAATGCATAAATGGGAAACTTTATTAAGTTGTACATACGATAATGACTGGTGGACGACTGTATTTGAAATTCCATTTGCATGTACTATAGATACCAAGTTGAGATGGTTTCAGTTCCGTCTTACTCATAGGATTATCACTACGAATGTCTTTTTGGAGAGAATAGGTTATATTGAGTCAAACTTGTGTGATCTATGCAATGAGGAGATAGAGACTATACAGCATTTGTTTTGGTATTGTCCAATATCATCACTCTTCTGGACTGAATTACAAAACTGGATTTACATTAAGACAGGTTCAAACGTAAAGTTTAATAGAGATCTTGTACTCTTTGGATATACAGAGAATAAGAAAAGCTTGTTAAATTTCATTATAATACTTGCTAAACATTTTATTTACCGAATGAAAATGAGACGGGAAACTCCAGTTTGTGTAGCATTTAAACGTTCTATATCAATGTATTATGAGGCAGAGATGCTACTTGATAGAGTGAATTGTAACAATAAGAACTTGGAAAGATGGACCCCTTATATCCACCTGGTTAACATGGTCCATGATAATTAAGAATATTATATGGAACTTAGTATTGTACTGGAAATTTTGGCATACCTAGATCTGAATACCTGTGACAATTATATATGTATACACTGTCATGATGTATTGTAAAATACTTCTCTGTGTCAAATAAAAAAACATTAAAAAAAAAAAAAAAAAAAAATCCTTTTTTGTAGCGTGTATAACAAACAGAACTCTACAAAATGACTAACATTTCTCTGTGATATCGATCACATATTACGCTTGAACTAACTTTTTAATTCTCTCTATATAAAACTCCAGTACAATTGTTTATGTACCGGGTCTCAATTACATAGGGAGACGTCATAATATATACATGCTCACTGGCACAAAGGTCATTGATGCCGGATACAGTAATAACAGGCGGTCCGTGGGAGTGTCGCTTATATACCATGCCCAGTAAAATTGCCGAATGATAAACCGCACACACCTCTATAACCGTACACGGCATTGTTGACTTTTGTGCTGAAACAACTGTACTGGAGTTTTATATGGAGCGAATTACAAAGTTATTTCAAGCGTGATATATTATCGATATCACGGAGAACTGGTAGTCATTTTGTAGAGTTCTGTTTGTTCTACACAATACAAAAAAGAAAATTTATGCAGAGTTAACTGCTGATTATTGACAAGCTCCAAAGTAGACGACTAATTAAAATGGACAGACTATAGCAATCAGCAGTTGTTTGACTTTGAAGCAGTAGCACACATTTAAACAACTGTTTAAATTGTATGATCTGATCTCATGCAATTCACGCCACGGAACGTGCGAACATTCAGACGATGAACAAATACTGATCCATTTGACTTGATTAGTTACGCCATGGCATCCAGGCCTCTCGTACAATTCACAAAACGGCGATTTGATGGGTGATTGAGGATCTGAACAGAAATCGTTGTTGTCAGAGATAACTCTGTAATCGTTGTTGTCAGAGATAACTCTGTAATCGTTGTTGTCAGAGATAACTCTGTAATCGTTGTTGTCAGAGATAACTCTGTAATCGTTGTTGTCAGAGATAACTCTGTAATCGTTGTTGTCAGAGATAACTCTGTAATCGTTGTTGTTGTCAGAGATAACTCTGTAATCGTTGTTGTCAGAGATAACTCTGTAATCGTTGTTGTCAGAGATAACTCTGTAATCGTTGTTGTCAGAGATAACTCTGTAATCGTTGTTGTCAGAGATAACTCTGTAATCGTTGTTGTCAGAGATACAACTCGTAATCGTTGTTGTTGCTGCAGAGATACACCTTGTAATCGTTGTTGTCAGAGCATACCCCGGATCGTTGTTGTCAGAGATAACTCTGTAATCGTTGTTGTCAGAGATAACTCTGTAATCGTTGTTGTCAGAGATAACTCTGTAATCGTTGTTGTCAGAGATAACTCTGTAATCGTTGTTGTCAGAGATAACTCTGTAATCGTTGTTGTCAGAGATAACTCTGTTTAGTCATCTGTTCTCATCATTAGTCTCCTTTTGTTTACAAAAAAAATAATGCTACCTATACTCTAGACGGCAGTGTGATTACCATATACCACGTCCTATAGGAACCTCAGATCTAATGCTACCTATACTCTAGACGGCAGTGTGATTACCATATACCACGTCCTATAGGAACCTCAGATCTAATGCTACCTATACTCTAGACGACAGTGTGATTACCATATACCACGTCCTATAGGAACCTCAGATCTAATGCTACCTATACTCTAGACGGCAGTGTGATTACCATATACCACGTCCTATAGGAACCTCAGATCTAATGCTACCTATACTCTAGACGGCAGTGTGATTACCATATACCACGTCCTATAGGAACCTCAGATCAGATATTCAGTATCAAGCCCTTGTCCATTATTTCTACCCTCATGCTAGGATTACAGATACATAGGAACTAAAATCTGCAATAATGGATTAAGAAAATTTCTGCCAAGCTTATAGCGCGTCTATACAGTTACCATTACAATTTTAGTTTATCGTCTTTTTCTCAAAACTTAAACCTTCTTTAATGTATGATTTTATCGAGATACTCGCTTTATTTTAGAGCCACAACTAGAGCAATATGGTGGTCGTTCAAATCTTGTGTTTCGTTATTCCCTCACCTCGAACGATATCCTATTCGCACGTATTTGAAGTCATCATTTGTCCATCTGCTATTATTATGCAAGCAAAAATATTATTTTACACTTCTTAAAACTGTCTTCCAATTCTGTCACATAACATGTGTATTTGTATTTTTAATTAAATTAATTAATATTCAAAAGTACTGTGTAAAGAAGAAAGTTTTTCCTTACTATCTTCACATCCAATCTAAATAAATTAATATCCTATCAATGCTCCCTATTCGTATTTGCCGCTATGTGGGATCTTACTGATTTCAACTGAATTTGGTGTTCAGAGCGCCCAGCTCATGAATATTTAATAGTCTTATGACATCACGGCCGCATTTTAACTACTTTACTTGCAGACGGAGAGGGGGGGAATAGGGTCATGGTCTCTGCTTTAACTCAAGGTCTACGCCAAGGACCAGTCCATAATTCTACCCCGCATCATGGGGCCAACCTGGCGAGAGAGCAGCAACATCAGAAGATTTCCCGACAGTTTGACGTGTGCTTCGCCTGAGCCAACCAGAACGCACTTACCATTATGTTCCCTTCAAAGCACTATGAAGAGCTCTCGAGATTGATCAACACTCGCGTTACTGCAAGCCGGTTAGATCCTGCAAGCGACAAGTACAAATGGGAGCAGATAGGATTTAATTTTAATTAGATTGCTTCACATCTGAAGGAAGATGATGTATCGCTACATGTGGCAATGAGGCAATGCAGTTTTATGACCGAGACACCAAATTTTCCGTTTGATGCCTCGTCTCCATTCGCGCTCACTCACCAACGTTCGGTTTGATGTTGTGATACCTCTTACATCTCACCAATCTCTAATGGCTCGTGCGTGGTAACCAGACAATAGCGCAAGCATTCCCTCAAAAGTTTTCAGATGCAAATTTGCAATAAAATGGTTCTATGTATATTCTAAAATGAAGCGAGTACTCCAGGAAGTATTCGATTTCAAATATTCTCACGCGCTTGTGCATGAGAACTAGGAAAACAAAGTATCTAGCTATTGGGCGGGGTTGTGCATGTCGCGCGATCAAATATTAAAGTGTTCTTTCCCCGTGAATCATCGGATAGATCAACTGATTGTTGTATTAGAAGACTTAGCAGGCCAGATAACAACGCCAAAATAGCATATTGCAGCTAATTTTAGCTGACAATATACGCACGGCAAGAATTCATTTGGAAAATCTACACTTCGATCAGCTACAAGGCAAACAGTAGGTAAACAGAGGATATATACGGGGTGCGGCAATACATGTCGTGGGATTTGAATAGATTGCTAAATTACTAAATTTGATAAACATTTTTTTAATCTGAAAATTTGCATTAAAACGATATTGAGTTTTTACACTCATTGGAATAAATTTCAAGTATATTATCAACAATGATGGCTTGATTACATTATCAATGCAGAGATCTATCCGTACACCATGTATTCTCCTTTGTTCCTTAAAAGAGTTTAATTGTTTCTATAAACTTGCTGTCACAAAGCATACTAATGTATATTATATTGATAGAAAGATTGACAAATACAGCAAAAAAAAGTAATTTGTCATCTCCCAACGCAAAACTGAACACATCGAAACAAGATGGCCAGCTACTATGATTAGACGTCAGAGTTTCAACGTGGATGTGCCTTTATTTATAGAATGGCTGTACCACATATACGGGATAGGGAAAATGACCAGACCTAACGTACCACTATAAACTATCTTCAGTACCATAACCGTAATTGAAATCGATTTTCGTAGGCAGCAACTGTCATTCCTTGGAAGAATGAAAGATATATATACGGATTGGAATGAGTCAAATCCCATCACTAAATGCGAAAAGTTCTCACACATTGGAACAGCTCGAATGAGGGCAGCAATAGCTTGGGACAATTAAAATGAAGAACCTTAAAAAAAATCTTAATGCAAATAATCCAGAGGTTTTGTGTTATATCTGAATTATCAGATTGTTCTGTCTAATGTACTTCTCCATGCACATGGACTTGTGAAATACTTATCCAATAAAAGGAATATATTAACTATACTATACAGTTTATCAAAAGGACAACATGGCGGGATTGGTTTAAGTATTGACTAAAACGAAATTGAAGCCGAGTTGAACCAGATTCACCGGATTCATGTTGAAAAACAGTATTAGACCAGTTTTTAAATTGATGACCACAGCAACTGTGTGCGTCTTCGACTATAATTGACTGAAATCTTTCCTTTATAGAGAATGTGAATAGCTTCTGCTTCAAAATGTTTCTCGATTTATCGAGTGACCGTTAGTCGCCTTTAATTTAAAATAAAAAAATCCAAGCAGATAAATGAACCACACGGATATTTGACGATTGAAATTATGTACTGAATTTCTGTTGGAATATTGAATACCAATTCTATGTCATTTGGATTTAATGCCGCTATTGCAACTAGCTATATAATTTTGTTACAGAATGTTCAAATATTGCGAGCATCCCTTTATTGAATGGCAATCAGAATCGGTATAGGCAGGCGTGAAGAGTATGCAACATTCAGCATGTCTTTAATACACTGCAAATATGGCGTCTAGAACCTGAACAAATTTCATTCCTGAACATCACCAATTGCTAAAGAAATTGTTATTCCTGATTTTTTTTTTTTTTTTTTTTTTTTTGATTACGACATTTTCAATACATCTCACTTGAAATCACAATATTTTTAAAAGACACTCCCTTTGCATTGGGTTTCAATAATACAGTGAAAGAGAGCGACGACAGGGAGTCAGAAATGTAATTCTAAAGGTTGTTTCGATATCAGAATCTTAGATGTGTCATAATTTCGTCAACTGAATTCCCCAACGTATTAGTTTCAGTCACTCAGTTCCGATATATTAATTATTTTACAACACAATATTGAGTGTCTTGGTTCATCTGTCTCTTTTCCGGTAGAATCGTGAAAAAGCATTGGTGTCACTGGAGCAAAATACATTGTTAAGATACTGGAACATGTCACTGTCGTTCAAAAACCTTGGTAAATAATACGGCACCTCAGCCAATGTTTGTCCCGAAAGAATTGCAAACTTTACTAATGTGATGTGGTCTACATCAATATTGCGAACCATTTTGGCTTGTCCCGCTAACAATATGACAGCCGTCGCCATACGGATAATGGACATTGGCATCAAATTATATAACGGATAATGGGCATTGGCATCAAATTCCTTTGTATACATTGTTCCATTCTGCACTGAAAGTGGCCACAAGCCCGTGCCTATATATCAATATTGTCGAATGACGGTTGAGAGAGTCGCGTTCACTCCGATTTCCCGATATAACGTTTTGTTCTCATATTCCAAGTGTAAAGCTGTATATAACGCTTTATGCTATTACAATTACATGTCGCTGTAAAGTTGATCAGTCTCTCCATTGGTGGGTCCGATAATGTAGGGTCAATATTGGTCACCCGATGATCAGTGGAAGCGAACACACAGTCTTGCATTGATTAAATAAGTGAACTTTACTTTAGCAAAACGAACATCGATATTTACAGGTTACACAATGATCCTATAGTTTGTTGGGAAATTCCTCAACTAACTGGTCTACAGGATCGGTACAAGTCCGCAACCTGGAATCTCCCATCTCCCTCTTTGGAGTCACATTTATAGTTCATATCATTATTGAACCTAGTTACGTACACAAAGGATTACTCTTGGTTACATGACAAACACTACCTTGCCTGGACACGAGCGGACTATCAACGCTCCGAGGACAATTGAAGTTAACAGACGACTTTACAGAATAAGCTTAACGAAGCTATTGTCTATTGTGCCACAACGATAATAACTTCGCCTGCTCCGTACATTTACACTTGTACATATTAATCTACTGCTAAACTGGAATACAATCGAAACATGTAGTAAAGTTACCTTTACTATATCACCCCCTTGTTTAATTAAAACACGTCCCGTGTTTGGAAAAAAAAATCGCTAACCTCTAAGTGATGTGAGACGAAACGCTCATGAAGGTGGATAAGGATTATTAACCAACCAAAGACACGGGTTATGGAAATACCCTTACAACATTACCCCCTCGGCTGATGAGATACGTCCTCGTATCTCCGAAAAAAAAATTCGAAAGAGCGTCTACTTTAAGTATAGTGAAAGTGTTGGAAGTGAATGATAAACGATAATGTCACTTCGTCGAAATCCTTTAAAATATCCTGCAATGGTTGTGTGAACATGTAGGGCCAAACATTTCTTGTTTTGCCACGTTGATCAGAAATCTGCTTGATTTCAACGCATGCGACAGCATAGTTGCGTGACTCGATACTTTTATCAATATCCCTTCTCACAGTATTTAATGTGTCTGTAACAGGAAATTCTTTCACTATGTTCCTTGCTTCAAAAATTCGGACTCCCTTTGGGGTTATGGGTTGGTACCGAACTCTGATTTTTGCAACAGGTTCGCTTTGTATTTCGTTTGATGGTAGTACCATGACTGCGCTTTTACGGGTCTCGTTATGCTCTTCTGGTCCACGTGATCCTGGAATTCGATCTTCGTGGACTGTCAAATATTCCAAACCACTCGAATGAAGGTCATCTCTGGAAACCCACTGGTTGCAACGATTTGGCTGATTCTTCCACTTCACCAGGAAGTGGTCAGAGTCACATAAATACTTGCGTTTGAGTATTCTCCCAGTTACTCTTTCCGCTGGAGTCGGTTCCCCAAAGGAAAGATCATGTTTTGAGGGAATCGCAGGCGGAACAGCTTGTGCAATGATAGGCGTGGTAAGAGATATTTTATCTGTGTGGCACGAATTGATTTCGTCAAGATGCTCTGCCCGGGTTTTCCACCAGATAATGTAGGGTCAATATTGGTCACCCGATGATCAGTGGAAGCGAACACACAGTCTTGCATTGATTAAATAAGTGAACTTTACTTTAGCAAAACGAACATCGATATTTACAGGTTACACAATGATCCTATAGTTTGTTGGGAAATTCCTCAACTAACTGGTCTACAGGATCGGTACAAGTCCGCAACCTGGAATCTCCCATCTCCCTCTTTGGAGTCACATTTATAGTTCATATCATTATTGAACCTAGTTACGTACACAAAGGATTACTCTTGGTTACATGACAAACACTACCTTGCCTGGACACGAGCGGACTATCAACGCTCCGAGGACAATTGAAGTTAACAGACGACTTTACAGAATAAGCTTAACGAAGCTATTGTCTATTGTGCCACAACGATAATAACTTCGCCTGCTCCGTGCATTTACACTTGTACATATTAATCTACTGCTAAACTGGAATACAATCGAAACATGTAGTAAAGTTACCTTTACTATACCGTCCACATATCTATCCATTCATCTCAATAGTTCAATTACAACACATATAAGGGAAGTGGGAAGAGGTGCCGACATACTGACAGAGTCACATTGCTTCACACTATAGTCTTCTGGTTAAGCTATTCTAAAGCACATACCAAGAATCTAACGATTCGTGATATGTGTTGTATCTCAGGTACGCTTTTATTGTACCTGTTCATGTGGAAACTTGTATGACATGACCACTCGGCCCATAGCACCGGCATAAGCGGTATTAGATACAAATCTAGAGAGCTGTGATGGAAATGCTCTGACAACTCGTATATCGGTAATTGATGAGCTGTGTCGATGTGACAACTCGTACACTGGGGATTGGTGAGCTGTATCGTCGTCAGATGAAAATGACGGCATTTAACACAAAAGACTAGTCTGTAAGGCACGATGTCGACCAAGCATCAACTACCCACGAATGTCAACATATATCAAAGACCAAAAGGTCTGTATATACTGCGTGACTTAATTCCCGAGCTAGCGTATCTAATTCCGCTTAAGCCGGTGCTAGGGGCCGGGTTGATACTTCATAGTCTCCACATGAACAACTGCAATAAAAGCGCGGCTGAGATACTAAGGCTACGTTCGAGATTGGGTGTCGACGAATTCTTTCCTGTAGAGTCATATGGTTGCTTTTTAGACGCCAGACGTCAATTTTTCCCACCTCTTGCATATCGCTCTAATTAATTAAAGACGTCCCATAACTGCACATCTATACCCGAAGTTATTAACGTCCGTTTTGAAAAATCCTGATGCGAGGGACTGATGCTAGCTTGGAACTATATTAAATGATATTTACCATTTATCGCTATCATCATATGAATTATTGATCTTAAAAACAGCCATTCCATGCAAGTAGGGACGTGAAAACTATAGCGGGATGGGAAGGAACTATCTAACACCACAGACCAGTGATTTGGCTCGATGTTCTATTTAATCAGACTCTTATCATGAGTTATGTCCATCTAATACGTCTGGGATGTATGTATTGTTAACTGAACGGGTTGAGCGTATACTGGCAGGATACGATTTTATTGAACTAGATACAGTCTGTACCAAAAGTCATTATGTCTGGACGAATTAAAGAAAAATAAGGTTTCATGCTCTTTCTGTCAACACTTGACGATTTTGAATCAATAATATCCTGGAATATGTCGTCGACTCTCGGATGTTTGTACGAACAATTCGTTGACGTCGGACCAATTTACGATCGAAAATTTGACTCAATAGGTTTTTCTAAACTAAACGAATTCTCTTTTCCACACGAAGCCGTAAGAAATCAAGGTGAAAAAAGTCCTTGTCTCTGTCATTTTTACCATAAAACACAGCAAGGAAATAGACCTAGTAAATTTCACTCCACTACAGGCTAGGATACTTTCAAACTGTGATTCAGCTAACACCATTTGTCATTCATTGGTATTTTATTTACAGCAATTGTCTTCGTCTAATAGGAATATATGGTTGGGGATCTTAAAGCGTCATTCCATAATAAGACAGCGCGCTATTAAACAGTTTATTGCAATATTGACTCAGATTAAACAAAAATTGTCACATACGACATACTTGCGAAGTTATATTTTCGCGGTCAGGTATGTAATCTTCATTATTGTTTGCATGTTATTTGTTCGGTATTTCTGGCTATGCCGCCTTCAAACTATAAGTTATTTAGCAAAACGAGCATCTTAAGTGGTTCTTGTCGATTGCACCCAGAAGAGATATATCATTTATGAATTGGCATTAAAAAAATGTTACCATTGCAGCATATACATCAAAACAATTTTCTCTTCTATATATGAGCGAATTAGAGAGCAATAAGCGAATTTGAAAACCATATGCACAAATAGACTTCTGGAAAATTTAATTTAGCTTTGCAACTTATACCTTATTTTAAGCAGACAAAAATCACACAAAGAGTTACTCACGTGAAAGGTTTTCTGGGCGTAAAAGGAAGATATAATATTTCCTAACAGAACAGAGGATATCGTCAAAATATCAAAGCAGAATTCCTCCTATCTGTTTGCCTAACGAAAACGGAACAAGAAAGATGACTAGCTAAAATGTAGCAATATTTTATATCCAATCCCTTATCATAGTCAAGGAACCGGAAGTACGATAGTTCTCATCTGTTAAACGCCTTGGTAAGATTGAGACAGGATATATTTGTACCAAACGCAGAACTTAACATATTAAGTGTTAGATATTATACATACACACACCCAGAAGGACCAAATGTTGACACAATATGTCAATGTTCACACAATATGTCAATGTTCACACAATATGTCAATGTTCACACAATATGTCAATGTTCACACAATATGTCAATGTTCACACAATATGTCAATGCTTATAATTTATCAGCAGAAGATCGGTATACTTATGCCACAGTATCCCTTCATATTGCAGCATCCATTTCCAAAATGTATAATCATGATTATTTCCAATAATCTTAACTCGCCACCGTGATCGCATACTAATTTAAATCAATATAACTACTATACATACCCAGGAATGCGGAGTATCATTCCTTATAATCTGATATTGGACGTTGTTATCTCACGGTAGGCCTAATTATGCTTGCGCGCTCCGAACTGGTTGATGTACAGGGTATGAGGAAGATGTTAAAATAGATAGTATAAATGATTTCTAATTAACTAAGCCTGACACTGGTGATATAATTAAACGCCTGCTCTATATGTCGTCAGATTGCATTGGATACAGTACAATACAAAATATTGTATTATGGGTCAATTGCATAGTTATATTTGAACACAACCAAATATGGGACACTAACTCGTTAATACGAAACACTAGCTTGTAATTACGAGGCACTAAGTCGTTATTACGAGATAATGACTCGTTATAACGAGATGCAAAGGCGAGATACTATCTCGTTATTACGAGATAATAGGATGATATTAATAAATTCGGAATAACGATATATCAACTGGTAATTGTAGCTCGTATTAACGAATTGGTATATCTCGTAATAACGTAATAACATCAGCAGTACTCACTAATAAACTCTTTCACTTGTTGTGTGAAAATCCGTACAAACTTTTAACTATAGTCTCTTACATCTCAGAGGTATTCTACCGAGCATATTCAGCTTTATTTGTCGTTTTAACATTTAGTATAGATGTACAATACTTCCTAGGATTCCTTTCTACTGCGTCTCCTTTAAGATGATTACCTGCATAGTTGAAAATACTAAACAATCATTATGCTGTTTTTACAAATACAAATACATATTTTACAAGTCAGAAAATTCATTGTCAATAAGCCCTTATCTGAAAGAACCTTTTTTGCTCTCTCTCTCTCTCTCTCTCTCTCTCTCTCTCTCTCTCTCACACACTTGCCACAACTCCATAAAACTAAACCTAGGTAAATGAATTTATTCACTTCTTCAATTTTGTTGTCCATGTAAACCATTCCTCTCCTCTCTGTAACATTTCTGGAAACGAATGTTTCAGTTTTAGCAACATTGACCTGCAAGCTTACTACAACTACTATAATTTCACTGTAATAAACTGCAGTTTAATATAATTTTTTGTTATGATTCCCATCAGAAGAAGTCCCGAGAAACTCCCATGCTTCTCTACTTGAATCAGATCACCTATAAACGCGCATGTTCTTAATTTTATTCTGATTCTAATTTTCTGTACATTTAAAACACATATTGTAGAGTAAAGAGAGGAACGCCACACATTGTAGTCCATTTATTAATCTAATTTGTCCGTTCTGGTCACAATAGATACATGCCAGACGTATTAATTGGTGGCAAATAATCTCAGTAAATATAACTGGGGGCAACCATATAACCTGATATGGTCAGTGGGGTTATATGACCCTTCAACTCTTGTGCCCTTTCACCTCCATGTTCACTGGTATTGTCTCTATTTCCGTGTGAAGCCTGTTCTCGCCATACCACCGCTCATATTCGCTGCTTTTCGATATGTGAATCGAAGTAAAACAACGGCATTTATATTTTTTCACTAGAAACGCTGTCAATCCATGTGAATTTATTTTGGGATAATAATTTGAAGAAACAATAAATCCAAGGAGAAATTGTAAATTCACAGCAGCAGCAACGGAGGCGCTTGATGATATACCCCTGTTTTACAAGTTTATGCAATAACGTTTTGTGACGTTCATTAAAATCGTCACCTTTAACACAGGATCTAGTAAATGCTTCTAGGCGAGATATGTATACGCCATATGCAGGTCCCACTGGTATATTAGTGTCCGGATAGGGATAGTTTACGATGTCGAAATTGTAAGTATCAAGCTTAGCTGCAGTTTTGAATAAATCAATTGATGGTTCACTCTTTGTAGACGATTTCAACATATCGTGTAGTGGAAAAAGTATACACAATATTGAGAGAACATTACAACTTTGCCTGAATAGAATTCAAAAATGGTGCTTAGAAAATGGCTTCAAATTCTCGAGAGCTAAGACAAATTGTATTCATTTTTGCAAAAAATATTTCCAGCACAAAGATCCAGTGCTTACATCAGATGGAACTGAGATCAAAGTAGTACAAGAAGTTTAATTCTTAGGAATATTGTTTGACCACCGACTAACGTTCAAATCGCATATAAATTGCTTGAAAGTCAAGTGCACAAAAACACTTGATTTGTTGAAGGTAGTTGCCAGCTATAAGTGGGGAGGAGATCAACAAACACTTCTCCATTTATATCGATCACTTGTTCGTTCTAAACTCGATTATGGTTCTATTGTTTATAACGGTGCAAGCAAGTCAAACTTGGCAAAACTAGATCCTATTCTCCATCAAGGAATAAGACTTTGCATCGGAGCGTTTAGAAAGCTTATATGTCGAAGCAGATGAAATTCCTTTAGAACTTCGAAGAATTAAACTATCACTGCAATATATCACAAAATTGCGTTCAAATCACTCAAATCCTGCAAATAACTGTGTTTTCAAACCTCAGTACGTTGATTTCTATTTAAAGAAACCCACCATTATTCCATCTCTTGGAATTAGTATGAAACCACACATTGTAGCAACTGGTATTAAGCTTAATCAAATTTTACCCAACAAGCTCTTGCCAACTCCACCATGGCAGTTAATCAAACTAGAAGTCGATATTATATTGACGAAATATAAAAAGGCAAACACGAGCCACGTTGTGTATACACAAGAATTTGAGAGAGATATACAGATCGCATCAGGCTATTTATACAGATGGTTCTAAAGACGGTGAGAGAGTAGCATGTGCTACTATCTTTAGTTCCAAAACTAAAACCTATCGACTATCAGGTAAAAGTTCGATATTCCCTGCAGAAGCAAAAGCTCTATTGTCGGCTTTAGAAGGTATTGGGCCCACTAAAAGGAAGAAATATGTTATATTCTCATATTCTCTGTCATGCCTTCCAGCGACTGAAAGTGGAAATTCAACTCATCCTACCATCTTGAATATTCTACAATTATATGACTGTAAATTTGATCAACAGATTGATATTGTGTTTTGTAGGGTACCTAGCTAGTCACGCTGACATCAAAGGTAATACTGAAGCTGATAAAATGGCTAAGGTAGCCCTAGATGATTAGGTTGATCCTGTTGGAATCCCATACAGTGATTTCGGACCATCTGTCTGTGCTCATGTGAGAAAGTTGTTTCAATCTTTGTGGGATGCTATGGATAATAACAAACTTCACGAGTTCAAAAAAAGTATAGGCTACACTCATCTGAACGGCCAAAAACGTTTCGATCAAACCATGATTAGACGATTACATACACGATTAACTCACGAGCATTTGCTGAAAAAAGAGCCAGTCCTAATGTGTATTCCATGCCACGAAGATCTTACGGTGAAACATATTCTTATCGACTGTACAGATTTTAAGATTGTAAGAGATAAATTTTATCGAGCAGCTACTTTGGAATATCTTTTTAGTCGAGTAAAAGAAGATTGTATTTTAGATTATTTGAGAGAGATCGGTTTGTTGTATAAATTTTAATGTATTTTCATCCTTTTTATGCATTAGTTTACTGAGGAACTTGGATACTTAGAATTTTGTTTGATTGTCGCTATATAGCTGAAATATTGCTGAACGCGACATTAAAACTTAATTCTCTCTCTCTCTGTCTCATCTATTTTGTCGTAAAGTCGACAAGAGAGAAGGCCCGCTTCATTTATAGAGATATAGGTCTAAATAAGATGTGCCCATAGGGCCATCTGTAGTTTCCTTCAAATCCAATGAAGGTGGATATAAATCCTTCGCTGTGTCATTTATATAGCGATTATCCACAGCAAGAAGATGACGTTTGGTGAATGAGAAGGAACGGGCTTTGAAATAATCTGTTTTTGAAAGCGTCTGCATATAGTCATATTCATAAGAGAACGGGTATAGTTCAGCCAATAGGGGTGCACAAATAGTGCCCATTGGAATACCTAAATGCTGTTGATATATTGTATTGCCAAACTACACATAGATATCATTAATGAGAAATTCGAGCAACTTTATAAACGAAGAATCATATCCCTTGTGTGTAGCAGAGCTAGAGAATGCTTCATGGCTTGTGACATAAATATATCAGCGATCAACTTTTTGAAAACCGATACTATATTAATGAACTAAAACAGACAATAAGGTTCTTATGAGGAACCGTAGTATAGAGAGTCGAGAAATCCCATGTGGATAGATGTCTGTACGGTATGTCACCCTTAGCATCAAGTTCTTCCGGAAGACAATTTGAGTTTTTCAATATCCACATGCATTCAATGCCAAAGTTCTTAGAAATAGTTCACAATACCTTTTCCAAAATGTGTTTACCCCCTCGTCAACAGGGTTGAAAGAAACTTGGTGGTGCAGCTTCTAGAACCAACTATGAATCTAGCTTTGTATGGCGATTTATGAATTTTGAGAGTCCATTATACACATTCGGTATATCGTTATGAGTGGTAGGAAGACAAATACCTCTTTCCTTGAGAAACGTTTTGTGGTGTTAAATAAATATTCCAGAATAAATGCTGTTGTGAGTAAATAGACATATTCGGCGATGGTATGCTTATACTCAATTCCTTTACCAGCACCTGGTAATAGTAATATTTACATATGAATATTATATTATTTGGAGCTGGGACTATGACGAAATTACTCTGGAGATATGTTAGAACTTCTTGTGAACTGAGGTTTCTCAGTACTCGTTTCGCTTGGGGAAGGGTTCTACTATCAATATGGCGGATTGTTTCAACGGCCTTGTTCTTGGTGAGGTCCAGCCTGTCTGCTGGTACTGTAGGTTCAACTTTTTCTCGCTTTGACCATCAATAACACACTCTTCCAGTGCAGTCAGGACCATATTCTGGTCCTGCTTCAGGTTTAATTTTCTCGGCTATCTATATTTAGGCCCCTTCATCAGGAGTATTTTTGGTCCTCATCACCCACTATATAAAGGTCACCAGTCACAACTTCTTGCATGGTGTATAGATAAAATTCGATGATTCACATTCACAACTATAGCCTCCAGACGTGTATAATTTACAGTCAAACTTCTTGGCGGCATTAAGGTAATTGAATATTTTGGTGGCTATAGATTTAGTATACTCATATCAAATGCAAGGAGGTTCTGTAAACTTAAAACCTTTCTACGTTTCTACATCATTCCTAGAATTCAATTCTTAAATTCCTCTTGCCGTTAAAATGCTACAGGACGTGCCATTTCACATCCAGATTCACCAACAATATCCCTGTGGGCATGCCCCCGATCTCTCTACTAGGGCTTCGCGCTTTCAGCCCTCGAATTGCGAGTTTTGACTCGGCGATAATTCCTCTCTCTCCGTCCCCCCTCCCCCTTCGTAGAAGGACTGCTTTCAGTCTCAATTCCCGATGGAAGGTATTGTTTCAGTTTTCCAAGTTTATAAGCGGCGCCTCCGTCGCAGGCGACACTAGAAAACAATTAAATTGTTTTTTTTAATTCCCGAAAATATTTTCTCAAGTATGTTCCCCTCCGATCCATGGGACGGATTTGACGACAGGTTTATCACGATGTCTTACCTGCATCACTGACAATTATCGGTTTGTTACATAAGTTTTAATGTGTGTATGTTTTAATGCGTTGGGTTAGTATGTTATTGTTTGAGTACTTAGAATTTTGTTTGGTCGTCGCTATATAGCTGAAATATTGCTGAACTCGACATTAAACCTTAATTCTCTCTCTCTCTCTCTCTCTCTCTCTCTCTCTCTCTCTCTGTTGGTTGCTTCTCTCTTTTAAGAAACTAGCTTGTGTTTATATATATAATTTATTTAAGCTGAGTGGTCAAGGAATTAGGTTTATCGATGGGGATCGCGGAAATTCTTCATCGACGACGGCTGGGTTATTAATGTTGGACTTGACGCTTGACGGGTGCAAAATGAGGTATGCTGGCTAACAGAGGTATGCTGGTAGTGGTTGCATGTCTTTGTTCTGCTATTCCCAGAAGCGGCTTAACTGTACACCCGCCAGAACAGTGACGATGTAATTGGTGTCCGTTTTGAATTGTCCTGCATGGTACGGGAGACTGACATTAACCTCCAGTTATACTAAACATTTAATTCCTGTATCGAGGTGGGTGTGAATGTAAGCGCACTTATCGCGGGAACAGGACCCAAATGTATCAGTACCGGAAATATTGATCTTCAACAGTCGTTCCTTGCAATAGGGGGAGATGAAGAGAATAACGGGACGAGAAGAACGATCTAACGCCACTGACCAGGTCACGCTGGATTTGCCTCGAGGTTATATTTACTTATAGTCTGGTCATGTTTACGGCTATGTAATACGTTTGAGATATATCTATTGTTAACTAAACAGACTGCTTCATTAAGTTCCATGTTCTGACCCTTCACATTGTGGACTCAACGTAGACCAACTGAGCATTCAACAAAAACTGATAAATTAAATGCTATCAAACATTGGGGAGAACGACTGGTATGTTGTTGTTGTTTCCTTTTCCACAAGTTAGTAGTCTGTAGTTAAATTTCTCCAGATACTGAATGGACAAAGTACAATAGGTGATCAAAATTTGCAAGACCTCCATCCACACACAATGTCATTTCCGTATCATATTTCAGCTTGATTTTATAATGACTCACTCTATTTGTTCATATTTTGCCGCGCTGCGTAACAAATCCAGTAAAAATTCATTTAGACCTACATAATACCGTGCATATCAATAAACACGTTTTTAAAATAGCAATTTTCTGATTTATATCTGAGAAAATTGACAATACGCACTACAGCCCGGAAAACAACATTGCCGTTTCTGACTTGTTCAAGAAGGCAATGAATTCGATTACCCTCGTGAAAGAAGAAGTTATATATAGGATATCTCTAATCAAGACTAAGATACTGACGTTATTGTTATTAAAGCCAAATATTTTTATCCCTAGCACAGTCTATTTTCCTCTCTCTTCTTTGTCCCATATACACTAAACAGGCCAATAGGTAACTTCAAACATAGCACAATACTATGGCCAATCCAATTGCCGTGATTTAAATCAATTGTCGAGCTACTGATACCCAAAATCCTAAAATTCAGTTGATTCTCTTTGAATGATATAGGCTGAATAACAGGAATTTAATTCAAAGATTGCCTGAAAAAATCAGGTCTATGAAAATTCCAGCCTGAAATTCAGGCCCATATTCACAAGTCTCAGGATCAATCCCTGAACTGCTCAGGAATTATTGCAATAAAGTGGCCTAAAATTGAAATCGCCTCGTTGGTGGTACTGGAACTCGGGGAAGAACAGTTTTATTGTTACGGGCGAAAGCGTGTTCTTTCTCGAAATGTGATTTGGTCACCTGCAAGTAACTTAAAATTTTTGAGTGATTGAACATATAATATAATACGTTTGGATGTTGGTAAACAATTCTCACCACTCTCTAAATTAACCTTTTCATTAAACAGACCACGAGTCACACACAATTACATGGGCTATATATATAGTGGGAAAGGTTCCACGTACAATTTCCTTCATGTAGTATAGACAACATTCTTGGCGTTTCATGTTAAAGCATGGAATAGAATGGTCACTGATGTCTACGTTTCATACAACCAGGCAGGAATTTATCTTGTTTTTTGCCTGAACATTCGGTGGGCTGTGTCATTCTGGAAACACACCCTGAATTTCAGGAGTATTCCGTGAAATATAGGGAAAAAGACTAGTCCCGAATAATTCAGGTTAAACATTTCTGAATCGTTTTGAGGGTGCAAGCATGGAATAAGGAACGAAAACTCGACGAATATATTATTTCACATCAGATAATTCTTCTAAGAGACCGTCGGGAAAATATGCTAAAAACATCAGACAGAAAACTGTCCTTTTGGACCTTTTGAAATCTTGTTTTACAGTAACTTGTGATGGTGATGATACAGAGAATGGGTCTTTACTGAAACTATATGATGGGCTGGAATTTCTCCGAGTTTCTCCACAGACCAATAAAACCATATAGGGGCGATTTGCATTAAGAAAACTAGTGATTAAAATTATTGTCAGTGAACACTTTTCAGTTTGCACTTTGAGTGTTTTCCGTGTATATGAAGAAGAAAATTTAACGATCCTTGTGTCAATCATCCTGGTATTGTCCACTAAATCTGATTATCACCTGGCGATAGTTTACAGATACAAACAAGATATACGACTACATGTATATGCTCGGTAAAATGTCCTGATCGCAGTCACCGTGTATGGTTGAAGGGTCAACCTGGTCAAAAAGAGTACTTTTAATGGTTGCTGAACGATAGCAGTCTTAGAGGTATGCTACTGATGTCAATAGATTTCTACTGGATATTGCTCGCAAATCTTTATCTTTCTTAATAATTTTTGGCATCGAGGATATTTGGAAGATCTTGGTTTTCTTCAATGTGATGTATCGGTCCCTAAATGAAAGAATAAAATTGAACATGAATGCTGTCAAATGTACATTATAACACTGGAAAGATAGTATAATGTGTTACTCTCCTCTCGAAACCTTGGTAACGAACTTGAGCGAAGAATCCAACAAATGCTTTCAATTTATGAGAGCCAATTTGTGTAGAATTCTAAACTGCGTTAAAATAAACGTGTTTTAATCAGTAATGTGACCTGCAATGGCTCTTTCTCGTCCGTTATTAGC